>JAQIXJ010002446.1:0-15830 GCA_034700185.1 Phthiracarus laevigatus | reverse complement strand
ATGTATGTTGTGCACCTATTATAAGTGCAAATGTATACCAAAAATAAATAAAATCTAATCTGATGAAATTATTTGGCTTACGATTTAGTATAGAACGGTATGCTATCCATGTTTGAATTTTATCTATGTTGTGCACCTATTATAAGTGCAAATGTATGCCAAAAATAAATAAAATCTAATCTGATGAAATTATTTGGCGTATTATTTAGTATAGAACCGTATGCTATCCGTATACTATCGTTTTTGTAGAAAATAAATTGTAGTGATGAGGGAATGTGCACCGATTATACGGATATTGTATATCAAAATTAAAGGAAGACAATGTAGCTATTCATCGAGTTAAAAGCTTTAAAATCAAACAACTATTGCACATATTGAAATATTTAGCAATGTTTAATAATCAAAGTGAGCGCATTACTAATGTTCATTCTTGTTTTTGTCTGTATTCAGGCAAATAAATAACTAAAAGGTTAAAGAGAATAAAATATTTTCACGTTATAATGCATAACACATCACATGTTACCAGTTTTACTGTAGCGAAACCAGTTTTCTAAAATTTGCCCAAAAAATTAAAGATATTATCGCAATTGAATATCATTTGCATAATTTTAAATCAAAATTCTAAATTATATTATTTAATTAGCTTATATAATTATAGATAAATTTTTTTAAATAAATAATTTTTAACTTTAAATTTCGACAAAAAACGAGTTATTTTTCATAAGTTGATGCAACGTATTTGTTAAAACTAAATATTAATTAAGCTTTTATAATAGTTTATTTAATAGGTTAAGAATGTAAAAACAAAATCACGATGTCTGTCGGTTATGCTCTTAACAACATCCAAAAATTTGGTTATTTATATATTTGCTAAAAATGGAATTTGGCTAACTTAGAAAATGTGGAGTTAATGATTTTAAGTTTATAATATTTTTTAGATATTGTAATGAATTCGATTTATTAATTAATTAAATTAGAGTTACAATTAAGTTCGGCATACACTGTCAGCCATAAAACAGGAACCGGAAAAACATTGTTCCCGCGCCAAAATCACACACGGTGTTAACCATGGGTTAACACCAGATGGCGCAACCCTCGACCTTTAAGGGCTTACAATACCCGGGGGTTAATAATCAAAAGTCTCTTTTTAGAAACAGATCTTGTTAGCAAATCCGCATGGGATAGCACAAAGGTGGTAACCCGTCGGTTCGCTAACAACATATCATTAACAACATACACACCGTATTATCACCACGTGTTAACAAGTAATTCCGGTTATTATGGTACTTCAGACTACAAATAATTAACCATCGCACACAAATAATTAAAATAACAATTGAATACAATAAGAATAATACAAAAAGCAAATTACAATAAATAAGTATTTAAACAATAGGTTATGATAAAATGTTAACACGAGTTAACATGACATCCCTCACACCAACTATAAGTTAATAAGACATGCAAAGATTAAGACGAGTTGGCGCAAATCTCTTTTGCAGCTCGACCGGCGAAGGGGCGCAATTCCATGACATCCAGCGCCGTCATTAACTGACGTGCTTTCATCGTTATCCCCCAATATCAACTCATCCATGCTATCGCGAGGTATCTCATGCTGACCTTGAAATTCAATAACACTTTCATCATCTGACGGCGTATTGGCTGCGTCTTTGCAAGCATTACCACTAATTGGAACATACACAACCATCGGTTCTTTACGTTTGGAATATAATTTCATTCGGCTGATTCTAACCACGTCTGTGAAATGCTTCCCAGTTATAGAACATATCCGATAGACTAAAGGAGAAACTTTTTCTTCGATAACATATGGTCCATAGTATCGATGCAATAATTTTTCAGATTTCCCTTTCTTTCGCGTTGGCGTGTAGACCAGAACTTGATCCCCAACTTCGTACTCAACTGTCCGCCTTCTTTTATCTTAGTACTTTTTGTTTGAGTTGTTGGCGCGTGCAATCGAGATTCTTGCTAACTCACGCGCTTCCAATAACTGTGTATTAACTTTTTGAACGAAATCATCAACGTTTTCGCAATTGGTGGATGGTAGCTGCAGTACAACATAAGACGGTAGTGTGGCTTCGCGGCCATAAATTAGAAAATAAGGACTGTAATGTGTAGACGATTGCACGGATGTGTTATACGCAAATGTGATGAAAGTTAGCACGGCGTCCCAATTGTCCTGTTTTTTATTAACGTACATAGACATCATTACAGCTATAGTTTTGTTGAGTCTTTCCGTTAACCCGTTGGTTTGCGGGTGATAACTCGTAGTTTTAATGTGGGCCGTACTCATTATCGTGTAAATGTCTTCGCACAACTTGGATAGAAAGGCCTTACCTCGATCGCTCAACAGTTTACGGGGTGACCCGTATATCAAACAAATGTTTTTAACAAAGAACTTTGCTACTTCCCAGGAGCTACCATTTGGTAACGCCTTTGTTATCGCGTATTTTGATAGATAGTCTGTCGCTACTATCACATATTTATTTCCATTTGTCGACAGTGGAAATGGACCTAACAAATCGATGCCAACCATGTCAAACGGGTCACCAACGTCGATTGACTGAAGCATTCCTGTAGTTTTCCGTTGAGACATTTTTCGAGTTTGGCAATCATGGCACGAACTAACATACTCCCTTACATCCCGAGATAAATAAGGCCAATAAAACCGAAATTTTATAAGATCTAACGTTTTCTGTTGACCAAGGTGTCCACACGTCGGGTCGTCGTGATACGCATACATTATTTCATTTCGAAGCTTGTCAGGTACACATAAAACTAACTTTTCTCGCGCTTGCAATATAGTCCATTTGTACAATACGTTATCACGCAATTCATAGTCAGCGTACGCGTTATTATCAGCTGTAGTGTCTGTTTCTTCTACCAAACAATCGATTATTTCCTTTAACGTAACATCAGTCCTCTGTTCGCTTGTTATAGCTTTTATAATGTCATCATCATCTTCGTTTTCTACTGACAAAACCATTTTCTCTGTTAACCCGTCTTCGTCAAAATATCATTTGTTAACGAGTTTTGAGGATAACGCGACAAACAATCCACATATTTGTATGTCTTTCCTGACCTATAGACTACTTCTTAGTCATAACCTTGTAAAGCTAAAGACCAACGCATCAAACCGGGTGGCAATTGTTTTTTTGTTTTAATCCAGCAAAGAGCACAATGGTCAGTTTCGATTGTAAAATGTAATCCCGTGAGATATTGCTTAAACTTTTCCACTGCATATACGATTGATAAGCATTCTTGCTCGGATATCCCGTAATTTTTCTCATGCACGGACATTAATCTGCTTAAATACAATATCGGCTGGAAACCCTTTCCATGATCTTGCAGCAGTACTGCACCAATGCCATAGCCACACGCGTCAGTGCGAACTTTTGTTAGTAATGCTGGGTTGTAATGAGCCAACACAGGATAATCCGTTAGCGCGGACTTTAACTTATCGAAAACTTGCTGCTGTTCATCAGCCCAATGAAAGACTATATCTTTTTTTGTCAAACGTGTCAACGGTTCGGCTATCTTTGCGAAACCACTTATAAATTTTCGGTAGTAAGACGCTTCCCCGATAAAGCTTTGCACATCCACAACTTTTATTGGCTGTTGAAAATCCTTTATCGCCATTAACTTTTCGGGATCCATTTTGATGCCATCTGAGTCGATTACATGACCTATAAACGCTATTTGATTCGCGGAAAACACGCACTTGGATCGTTTCACTGTTAACCCATACTTCAAAAATCTTTTGAAAACTTCTTCGAGACGATTAAGATGTGACTCGAAGTCTTCGCTGTGAATAAGTATGTCATCAAGATATACCAGACAGATTATCCACTTCAATCCGCCTAACACAAATCCATAGCGCGCTGAAACGAAGCTGGCGCGTTGGCGCACCTTGAGAGACCCTATAAAATTCATACAACCCATCCTGCGTGACAAATGCTGTTTTCTCTCTGTCTTTTTCAGTCACTGAGAATTGGAAATATCCACTAAACAAATCGATAGACGAAATGTATCTAACGCGTTGTAAGGCCGATAACACGTATTCGATGCGCGGTAACGGGTAGACATCAGGTTTCGTTTTAGCATTCAAGCCTCTCAAATCGATGCAGATTCGAACGCTACCATCCTTTTTCCGAACGAGAACCAACGGGCTAACGCTATCTTTAATGATTCCGGTTTCCTTTAGATCCTCGATTTGCTTGTAGATTTCTTGTCTCTGAGACATCGAGTAACGATTCGGAGGCAAATAAACAGGTGGTCCTTCCGTTACTATCGCATGCTCCAGCACAGTACAATGCCCTATTTTTTTCTTATCAAATGCAAAACATATTCTGTATTTTGTACACAAAGCTTTTAGTGCTTCCTCTTAAGCGGCTGTTAGATTTGGGTTAACGCGAATTGCGCCACCATCAATTTCCAAATCCTCGGTCCTCGTACTATTCTCCTCATTCATTGGTATGCGATCACTGCACAAAACACTCCTTACTTCTTCAACAGTTTCCACTTGGCCGAAGATAGCACCAGCATCCACATTAATATCGTATGAATTAACGTTCAGTATTTCGACATCGGTTTAGCCTTTAATAACATTCACCACTGAGTTAGCAAGCTTCAGCTCGTTACTTTTGAACGCGTTATCGCTAGAAAAGATTAACCCCACAGAACCATTCTCGCAGCGCTTAAGTGCCACGCTTACTCGGGTTATCACGCGCGATGAGTTATAACGCGTCTCATCCTTATGTTTATCTTTGATTTTGGTGCTAACTGGTTGTTTACATATTCTCACCTCGCCACAACCGGTGTCCCAAACAATTATCTCGTGAATTTCTTTGATAAAATCGTTGCCTAAGAGCATTCCAAAAACGGCATTTTTCACAACGACAATTTTCACATCCGAAGATTTTGTTGTGTTGAGACTATTCCTGTAGGTGTTTGTTGCGTTTGCTTCTCCCACGATAACAAAATAAGACTTGTTACCGCACCTCAGACGGTTACCACTATAAGGTTGCAAAGCTAACCCAATAATTTCTGCTAACTCACTGTTCATGAGTGTAACCACGGAACCCGTGTCGAATAACTTTATACTCATTAACCCATATGTCAGCATATGTTAGCACGTCAGCCGTTGCTACACAAACAACTACTTCCAAACTTAAAGTTTCGACAGCGTTAACACTTTTAGGTATGGTTTGGTTAGCGCTGCTATCAATGTTTATTACCAGCTTTAGCTGAATATGCTTCCTCATTGACTTGATTCGGTTGAGTAGTTGCTCGACTTCGTCCACTGAATTTGCACCAACGCGCGACATGACCACTCTGACCGCAGCTCCAAAATGTTGGCGTTCCAGTCTGATTTCTGGTGTTACCAATAGTTCGCAGGCTACGGGTTTGTCCGTTTGATGCCAACGCGTCTTTTACAACAGTCTTTATTTAGATGATTGCTTTCCCCAATTCTGCTATCATTTCGGTCATCTTATCTAAACGGTTATTCTTATGATCCCTGATGCCATTTGTTTCAATGTCGGCAATCTTTGGCGTGTTAACCAAATTAACATTACTATAACGCTCGGTGGCATTCTTTAATCCTTCTTCGGCATATTGCGCCAACGTTATCAGATCCGCTATTTTAGTAGGGTGATGAGTGTACAATTTGCTTCTGTAGATCGGGGTCCAATCCTTTTAACATAAGCTGTATAACCTTTTCTTCCTTCATGTTGCGGTCCAATCGTTTACATCCAATCGTAACAATTCCTTACATTTACATCCCTCTTGTCATAAAAATAGTTAGCAACTGGTTCACTTGTTTGCTGTTTCCTTCTTTTCATCTCGTTTTTCAAATAGGCTTCATAGTCCCGCGGCATGAAGTGTTTTGTAATTTCTGCTCTCACCTGCTCCCATGTTAACGCTTCCTCTTCCACCCAACAACTATTCCAGCTTTTGGCCGTTCCCGCCAAAAATAGTGGCAACCTCTTTAAATTCTGGACGTCGTCCCAATTGTTCAATAACTCGACGCTGTCATATTGCTCGAGCCAGCGGTTGATATTTTGACCCACTATACCTGTGAAAACCTCCAGTTTGGCCGCCATTCCCATGGAGTTGAATGACGATGACATATGATTTATAGAAACTGACATTTTCTCCATTAATTCGGTAATGCTGACAGCGGAATCGGTGTTATCACCGAAAGACATGTTAGTAGCAATTAATAGATATCAATTAATTCAGTGTTATCACTTAAATAGTTTAATTGCATCCGAAAAACCGTTGAAATTTTTTGGCGCGCAAACCACTCTCTTTGTGTTTTAATGGCACTCCAACACTGAGCCGCACTCTCAAAACGAAAAACTTAATTACTCGATTGCTATCGCGGTTTTTCTCGGGAAACCGGTAACAATCGGTAGCACTCCTAATTATAATTAAATTAAAGTCTCGGTGGTACCTCCAAACATGTAATGAATTCGATTTATTAATTAATTAAATTAGAGTTGCAATTAAGTTCGGCATACACTGTCAGCCATAAAACAGGAACCGGAAAAACATTGTTCCCGCGCCAACACCACACACGGTGTTAACCATTTGTTAACACCAGATGGCGCAACCCTCGACCTTTAAGGGCTTACAATATATTACTTAGATCTACATCATTAGAATTATTAACTTTTGTATATTGAGAGACAAAATCCAAATTACCCTATAAAGTATTAACTACTCTGATAGGTTCATAAACTCTCAAACAGCTGAAGTCAATATTTTGCGCATTGGGGTCTGGCATAGGCTTTACTCAATAACAGCGCATATTCCGGGAACCTTACGTAGAAAATCAATACTAGAACATTCTCTACTTTCTTAAATTCGAAGTGTCGGATGCATACTAATTAAAAACTTACTTATCATTTAAAATGAGTGTCATTTTTATAAGCACTTCCCATCCCGTATATAAACCGGTGCTCGCTGTCATCCCGTAAACATCAAAGAGAGTTTGGAATCTCTTCCTTTTACTGCGAAACTCTGTTTAAATTCAAATAAAATTTATTAATTAATAATTTGTTTGTTGATTTTAAGTAAAAGTATTCATTCATTAATTTCTACTCTTGATTCATACATAATGTATCGCAACTATTTTATGGAAATAAGTAAACTTTTCGAGTTTGTGGAAAAAGGATTCAACACTCATCTAAAAGTTAGTAAAAATAGTAATTATATTTGTGGTCGATTCGTTGTAAATACTTATGATTTTACTAAATCTTTATGTAATTTAATGTTGCGATTCTGTCTGAGTAGATTGTGTTGTTGATGGATTTATGAATTGCTTTTTGGGTTGTTGTCGAAGCAGATCCACTTGACGATCGGCTTTCAAATTTCATGCTATGGGAAGCCAGTCTTTAGATGTGTTGACGAGTGCGGTAAACATATTCGAACGAAGTTCTAGTGGTAGGCCATCTGTGAGATCGTAAACTTTGTGAATGTCTTCAAGTTTTGTTCTGTTGAGAAGATCCAACGCGTTGAAGTATTCACTGATGGTTTGGTAAAATTTATGACTAAAGTGATGAGCTGCGATGTTCGGTCGGACCACTTGGAGGTCAAATCGATCGACGATCAAATCGCCACTCTCCTCTCCCATCAATACTTTTTTTCGTTGACGCGAATGAAACCCCTATGACGGAGTATGCGATTGGGATGATTTGGCGCGTGAACGAAAAATCGGTGACAGACGCTATGTAAAGTTCGACTTGGTGCGTGCCTTAACGACGACTGTCCGATGCGTAAGTTATTTGAATTTCATTATTCTATAGTTATATGTTATGCCATTAATAATTTAACTTTTTATTAGAAATCACCCGAAAACAACGGTACAAAAACCATCAAAATATGTTCGCATACAGATTCGGAGTTTGTGGCAAACTGATTTTCTCGCTTTCAGTTGACGATTTGTTGTAATCAAGTATGCATGCAATATCCACAAGAGTTGCTGTTTTTGATGATTAATTAATTATTACTATATCTGGTTTACTGTTTCTAATTGTTCTTTGTATTATAATGGACCGATCCCAGTATTATGAGAAATGTTGTGATTCTAAAACTGTTTATTATAGTAATTATGCAGCTGTAATACGGTATTTTTTCTGTTATGAAACTTAAATTTGAAGCTATTTCTTGATGAATAATTTTAGCTATTAAATTTTGTCTTTCTGTAAATTCGAAATAATATTCGACAACCATCAGTAATATGAGCATAAAACTATAAAAAAGTGAGCTCTCTGTGAATGTGTCTTTCTTATTTATCTATATTATTGTCATTTAATTCTTTTGCAACCGGCTATAAAGGGTTTTTCCATTACAAGATTCTTTCTTATTTACAATTGTGTTATTTACTTTTTAATGTTTGTTCATTTAATAATAGTAGAGTATAATTGTCAATTTGGACAATTATTTGATGAATATTTTGAAAAACACAATTAAACATAAAATTAAAATTAAACTAAAATAAAATTACATACATTTAATGATGATGTGGTCAATGATGCTTATAAAATGACAAGTGTATTTACAATGACGATGTATTGTGAATAATATGTACAATTATTTGCAATAAAATGATTATGAAATATGTTTATGAAAACAATGAGAATATTTACATATGTTATATTATGAAACTAATGAAAGATAACAATTAATGTATTTTGAAATGAAGTTTGATAATGAAATTTAAGTTAAGAATGAATTGATGTGCATATGGTTAGCTTCCCAGGCTAACCATATATAAGATCTAACTCTTCCATTGTAATCGAGTTTATTTTGACGATAAGTCAATATTTTTTAATAAATTTTTTAAGTGAGTTGCCATTTCTCTTAACAACTAGTAGTGGTGCTGAGTATGTGCCAGGCGAGCGGTGGCATGTCGACTAGACACCCTACCCGAAGGCTCGCGGAACGAGAAAGTAGGGCGACGGCCCTGTAGGGCTCTCGTTTAGAGAGAAAGTGCGGATTTACAGGCACGGACAGACAGATAGCCCGTGAGTCTCCGACCCGTCAGGACAGACCGGTGTCGGCGAGCTAGCCGGAACACTATCCTATATCGCGTATAAAGGGGTAGCGAATGCAACTAACCCTGGGATTTGTGGTGATTTTCTGGCCATCGCTTGCATTTGGTGGCAGCAAGGGTGATGCGAAAAGCTCGGACCCAGCTTTTTCAACAAAAATTTGAAAAAAACATGTGTATGCCCAAAGAAAAAAGGGCACTCGTAATAGTCTACGCTTCAGACAGCTAATAATTATTATTTTGGATCTAGAATAGAAAATGATCAGCAGCTAACGGTTAGTCAGCAGATGTTGGCAAACACAGATCCGTTCGGCTTGGCACTACTCGACTTCGAGCAGCCGTCTACAAGCGCGGCGTCGACTCAAGCATCAGTAGCAAAGATACCTGATGTGGAGAAACGAATTCTGGTGAACGGCGACTGGAAACTGGCAACCGTCAATCCCGCAGAGTTACGTACGTTGTTAGCCACAAACAAAGATCCGCGTAGGATAATATTCAAACTAACCAAAGCGTATGTACTCAACACCAATAAATTTACGTTCAAAAAATAAAAACAGACGAACCGTACATATGGTAAATCAGAGTTTTATGCCCGCCACAACATCCCCGAGTTGAACATTACAGAACAAGGATGAGCAGAAACAGGAAAAAAAGCGGAAAAGTTAGCAGCTAGTCGTCTCATCAAAACGTCTCAGGCAACGAATCAGACCACTCGATTATTTTCCTAGAATCAAACGATTCAGAAGTCTACAACAAAAATCCAACAGACGACAAACAACACCTGTTAAAAGAAAAAGAAACAGAGTAACAAGAGAACAAAAACTAGTTCGGAAAGACACTACTAAGCAGTCAAAACTGCTTAAGCGCTGTATCAGTTGTAACCTTAAAGTCATAGCGAAAAGATCTGTGATAACAAATTAGATCGTTATGGGGAACCAATTATATGCCACGTCTGTCTTCGTATAAGCATAAGACTAATCATCATCCGCGCAGTTGCAGACGATGGGCTGTTAGCAACAGGAATGGCCACAACGCGAAAGTTTGCTGGTTTAATCCCGATTATTAACAGATAGAGAGAAAAGCAGAAAGCGAACGAAAACTAAGGAACAAGAAATAATAACGCGAGTGTTTCAAGCCCCTAGGAAATGAATATGCATTGACAACTTCATAGCTGACTTCTACGTAAATACTCCGATGTCAATAGACATTGAAAGCGTTCTAAGCAAAGATAAGAAAGCGCTATCAGCGTGGATGGCTGTCTGCGGACAGCCATGCAAAAACAAAAGAAATGCTTTGTTGCTCGTTTTCTTATCTAAAATTATGTGTAACCCTGAAGATCTCTCTAACTATTCTACTCGTTGGTCTGGTTTACACGCAGTAGACATAAGCGAAGGTTGTTTAGATCGATAATAAGTACGAAAACGTGTTTCTGAAATTTTAAAAAATCGACCAGTTGTAGGCATGGGCCTGGACAGAGATCTTCGCTGTCTTGGTATCGAAATTCCAGATGAGTACAAAATCGATAACTCATCGCTCATGAAGGACCAACAGAGACATTCAATCAAACTACGCTATATGACTTACGCCAACTACAATAAAAGATTACAGGAGTTTGACATCAAGAACGTTAATCAAGAACATGACCCTGTATAAGATAGCAGATACACTCTGAGAATATATTTGGATTACATCAAAGGCAAGATTAAGAAACAAAGAGGCAGTTTCCAATGAATACGCGATAAAGTTATAAGTGATATAGTGAAAGCGATTCAGAAACTACCACAGAATCGACCACAAAAAGATCATCAGCTAAACCAGAAATAATTAATCACTTCAACGATCCGACGTTTTTATTACACGGCTTGAGTTTTGAATTTCTGGGACAAGCTATAATCTTTGAAGATTACTGGGATAATTTCTTACTCATCAAAGTACCATTCAAAGACTTACTTCAACCAACAACTGAGTTCAGTCTTTTCAACTGCACGTATGTGTTTCAAGAAATAGAAAACAAGCAAATAATAACACAAGAGAATTGCGCAACAAAAACAAAAGCCATGATTTATGATAAAGTATTCTCAGAACCTTGTAAACAATTTGAAGCACATTTCAACTCAATCATTATTACGAAAGACGCAATTGAAAATTTTTGAAGGTCTAAAGACCTTTCGAAGATCAAAAGAGAAGTTGTAACTATACTTGCTATAGCACTTATTGGCAGCATTATAGCAGGAGGAACATCTGGTTGGGTTACTGCAAAGCAAGGAAAGAAACAAAAGAGCAGAATATAGATGCTCTTGAATTTGAACTTGCGAACTCACACAAAAAAATTACTATGCTACAAGAGACGATAAATAGTTTATCAAAGTCAGTAGATCTACAGTTTCAACAATTTATTAATAAATTGGGTGCAACAGTCAAAACCTTATTCAAACTTTTACAAGAAAAAGAAAGGTTCTTTAGGGATAGCGTCGAATACCTAGACGACAACCTCAAGTTACAGACAAGTCTCTCAGCAATACAACAAGTATACTTATTAAAGCTAGACTTTGCTCAAAATAAGTTGGCACTTATTATGGACCTAATACAGGAATGGAAACTAATTATGTCTGAATTAAAAAGATGGTTCTTATCACCAAGGCTTATCAAACAAAGTCAAACAAAAGAAGTATTGGACAGCATTCAATCCAAATTTTTCATATCTTTACGAGCTAGCAATACCTAAAGAACTCGTTCATCTGTATTATTTGCTCCCATTATCATCCTACAGTCTCAATAAACGTACAGGAGTGTTACGCCTACATTTAAAAAATCCACTAAAACGACCAATAAAACAAAACTTATACCAAATAGCATCAGTTAATAGTCAATCATTTCCTGTTGAATTGGATACAGTTATTTTTAACTATAAACTAAAGAAAAGTGAAAAATTGTTATCATTTGAAGATTTTTCAGATGTATGGTTAGTAAATAACGGTAATTGACTTCTGAAGAAACAAGTGAAAATCAAAAATTTAAATTGTGAGAATGTAGGAATGCAAAATATTTGTTTCACATTCCAACATAATTTAGTGGACCTACTAAGCCCATGTAACAAAGCGATATTCAATTGGAATTCAACAAACATACAAGAACGGTGCAAGTTAATTGATCGTGATAGAGCAGAATATCGCCAAATAATAATTGAATTCAATCGTTACATAGTGCATAAAGAGGAGGTACCAAACTATCTACTGACTTGCAAATCAGAAGATATGTATGAGATACCGATAACGACCTGGTCAACTAATTAAGAGATTAGCACTAATTGTGAAGAAATTTTCCCTGCGATAAAAAGTGTCATTACCGGACTGTATTCTAATGTTTTGCGAGAAGATATTCCACTCGAGTATATAAACACCTATCGAAGAATATTTAACAAACTCGAAGATTACATTGATGCAGAAGCAAATATCAGTCGGATAACGACCTCAACTGAGAAAATGTCCATAAAGAAATTAATAATAAACTAAAAGTAATATTCAATAACGAACGGCTAACTATTATCACAAGGAAAATTAAAGAAGAGATGATTGAATATAAGATGAAACACAAAATTATTGAAGAATATACCTTAAAACACGATTTTGAGATATCTGTTTGGACAATAATAAGTATTATTGGTGACTCACTACAAGCACTTACATCACTCCTCGTTGTTTTCGGATTATTATCATACTGTGGATGGTTAGGAATGATAAGCGCAGGCGTCGTTATAATACACCCAGAAAGAATAGAAGCTTATGGATTCTCAGACATTCTGCCAATGATGAGTCGATATCAGATAATTACTATGCAAACTAGTCTTGAATAATCAATGCTATGATACTCTAGCATCATTTATCTTACACCTTATGTCGTTAAAGTATTGTTGGTTTCGAAAACTAATAAATACACGCCATTACGGTCGAGTAAGATATATTCCAATGTCGAAAGACGAGAATTGTGATTGGTCAATAAACATTAGCTTATTTTACGAAGCGAAAAAGCTAACTCACAAATGCCTTGAAGATATCTTTTTGTGAGTGCCAATCACAAAGTTGAAAACCAGAAATGTCAGAGAAACGATGAACGCAAAACTAAACCGTGAAGCTGACTGTGAGCAAGATAACTTCGTACCCTTCGATGAAATAATAAGGATTTCTAACCCTCAACCGAGCGCAACGATGAAAATGAATGATTTCGGAACTTCGGTTCTTTACACTGTAAAAAACTTAAGCTCTTCAACAAATCTTTAAAATTTTTTAAATTTATTACTCTAAATATTGATTATAAATGTATAAATAAAATATCGATTTTAAGCTTTAAAAAATTGTTGTTTATTTATTTAGTATGGCTTATTAAAACAACCCTAACGATAATAGATCAGACGTTCTGAACCCAAGTTCGATAGAAGATCCATATTATCAATTAGACGACACATTTCTTGGAAGTCAAAGTACATTACGAACCATCCAAGGAGGCATGAAGAGACAGCTGTTAAAAGACCATCTAGAGATATTGACGCGTATTACAGAGGAACCTCACCAATAAGAGAGAAGACACAACCAACATACACCTATGATGATAAATCATCCAATTGAAAGACACCCACAGTTTGCACAAAGAATTTCCAGCCCAGTGCTTAGAGTAAGAAACTATGATAACAGAACATGTTCAGTAAGATCAAACCACCAGTATACAACGGGTCAGGTGATATACGTACATGGATAGCCACATTTGATGTCTATGCCACAGCAGGTAGATGGACTGATATTATGCGTTTCGCAACAGTAGCTGATAGCCTTCAGGGACTACCTAAGCGGATTATCGACCAAAACATTCTAATAAAAGGAGTTCGAGCCTGGAATGAATTAAAAACAGACCTCCTGCTAATATTCGGAAACACACAAAACAAAACAATCGCAATGGAACGACTAAACAAAAGAAGGCAAAAAAATTTTGAACCAATTGAGCGTTATTTCTATGATAAACTTTCATTAATTAACGAAGTGAATGCACTCATGTCCGAAGATCAGAAGATAAAGCTGATAGTCAGCGGACTAAACAAATTCACCAAAGCTAAATATTTTGATTTTATCCTTGCTTCCCCTCAACTACCTATGGATACAAATGAACTTATTAGTCTCTTGGAGAAAATGGCAGATGTAATGCAACTGATGGATACTAAACGTAGAGTAACAGACGTGCACTTTACTAACGAAAACAAAATACAATGACAAAGTACACCCAATTAAACTGATAAATAAACTAATCTTGGTATTTGAATTTCGCAAATCAGTCTATCTAAATATACAAATCGAAAATAACTCACCTATTATAACATTCACCAAAACAGAAAAAGATAATATATACTACGACGATAACGTAGTTTATTCAAAGGAATCATTAGAATTCAAACCCTACGAAAATAATAGTTTGAAAATTTCAACATTAAAACCAGTTTACAATACAATACTATTTGAACCAACTAAGACTTTCTTGTTAAAACTGGTCTACAAATAGAAGATCAGATTTGGAAAAATTGATATATTTCTTATTTCAAGTATGATACCGAGATATAATGATTTATATCCTTGATGTAATTTTTGATTTTGTTTTCCATTAATACATATAAACATTTATACAATAAGAACTATACTTATTGCCTGTCTATGTAGATGAATTAAATGTTTGATAATTTTTATCATTATTAATATAAAATGGATATATTTCTAATTTCAAGTATGATACCGTGATATATCGAAATTATATCCTTGATTTAATTATTTATCTTGTTTTCCAATAAAACATATAAACATTCATACAACTAGACATATAGAATGTTTAATAATTTTAATTTTAAATATCAAAATGATGTTTATTTATAACAATATGGTGACAAATTCGAATTAAAAAAGAACAAAGCTCACAATGCCAAACTCAAAGACACAGTAAAGTCCCCACTAGACATATAGAATGTTTAATAATTTTAATTTTAAAGATCAAAATGATGTTTCTCTATTACAATATGGTGACAAATATGAATTAAAAAATATCAAAGCTCACAATGACAAACTCCAAGACACAGAAAAGTCCTCCACTAGACATATAGAATGTTTAATAATTTTAATTTTAAAGATCAAAATGATGTTTCTCTATTTCAATATGGTGACAAATTCGAATTAAAAAATATCGAAGCTCACAATGCCAAACTCCAAGACACAGTAAAGTCCTCCACTAGACATAAAGATTGTTTTATAATTTTAATTTTAAAGATCAAAATGATGTTTCTCTATTACTATTAAGTGATAAATTCGAAAAAACATAAAAGCACACAATACCAAACTCCAAGATATTCATAAATATACAACGAAACCTATAGATTGTTTAATAATTTCGACTTATGAGGTTGTCACTAAGATTATCAGAATATATTTTCGATATTTAATACTGAAAGGGCAAACTACACGCTGCTCCTGATTGTATAAGTAGATACCCAGTTGAAGAAAGCGAAACAGATATAGAAGAGTTTCTACTATATACAGATCAAATAGATATCGAGCAAAATCAAAAAGAAGATCAATGGTGTAATTTCATATTAAAATCATTAGAGAAGTCTTCTGTCAAGTTTGTAAACAAATACAACATTATCGATAATAAACTATACAAAGTATACTTTAACGAAGAAAACGAAAAAGAATTCTTACTTTGCGTTCCAAAGTCTTTACGCAAA
>JAQIXJ010002445.1:0-15830 GCA_034700185.1 Phthiracarus laevigatus | reverse complement strand
ACCGAGCGTGAGGGCGAGCGTTGAGCGTCATTTTTTTGCCGAGCGCGAGCGTGAGCGCCGAGCGTGCCCATCACTGAGAATGACTAATGCGCACTTAAACACGGAGCGAAGCAGCATCTGTTCGACACTAATTCTAATGTAAAATCCAGATTTTAGGGAAAGTCCTGAAAATTCAATCATAAAATATGCAATAATGCAGTTACAATGAAGTCAGCAAACATTAGATAAAGTAGAGCGTATATTGCAAAATTAAATGTAATAAATAGGGCAGTGAAAGTTTTTAAATTAACTATTCAAAAATAATTATAAATTCTAGTTAAACTATATTAACAATTTCTATTTAGTTGCGCTTTTTTATATGAAAAAATCGTGATTTACACTAGTATTGTTCGGTTCAATCGGTTTAGACTAGCAGTATTCAACAATTCATTTACTTTATCTGAACTGTTAATGACAAAACATTTCTAAGCGCACGTTTTTTAAGAAAAATTAAAAAACTATCCGTTATATTCTATAAGCTTTTTACATAACCTAAATTTATAAATTGATTAACCTTAAAAATTGAATCTTGGGTCATACTTACGATTAGTGGTATCATATTTTAATATTTTTACAAATCGCAAATTTTAATATAAAATAAAGATAAAAGTTTAACTTATAAATTAACGTAATCATTGCTTTACTCGTTAATATAATTTTATGTGAATACGAAAATAAAATGAACTTATTTATGCTTCCACAACATTTATTAATATTTTTTAGTGATTAATAATTATAGCATAATTATAGAATATTACTTAATATATGACAAAAAGATTTTAAATTTTTTGAACAAAATTTTATAATTACATCACAAAACCTAAAAACTTAATAAATGTGCACAGAATTTTTTGAAACTGTGAAATTAAAAAAATTAAAAATTGTTAAATTTACATCAATAAAATTTCTTATTGTTTTTTAAAAGTTACAATTTTACCCAAAACATACGATAGTTTTGGTATGCCTGTCACAAATTATGATCTAAAGGATACAATTGATATTTTATGCGATTCATATATCGCACTTTTAACAGATAATTAAATATTTATTGCTTAAATTCGATAAATATTTGACTAGTTTCTTATACGGTATGTCAATGTTTGCCATACGGACTAATTAATTAAGACCAATAAAATCAATAAGTCAAATAAAACAATTGCAATACACCTTTATATTGCATCAGATTATACAATGTTTTAAATAGATTGCAATAAAATGTTTGTTTGATGGCATATTTCGTTGAATGCGAAAGTAATATCATCTTCATTAGTATTTCGTGCGCAAACCGCAAAACGTATTATAAAACGTCCATTCACTTTGGTTGGGGTCAAGTGAATATTTTTGGCGTTATTTATAGCTTTTACCAATTTTTCATTAATATCATTCGATTTCTAAAAAATTCAAAAAGTTATACATACAGTATATAATAGAAAATTTAAAAATTCAAACACACCTTAAGTCTAAAGCATACTAAACTTAGCTCAACCGGCGATGTGATTTCAAATCTGTCATCTTTTTTAAGTAAACATTCAAATTGATGAGCGAGAGCCACTTGCTATATAATTAAGTATTATTTTTATTTAATTCTATTTTACTATAAAATAGTATTGAAAATTCTGAATTAGCGCTTATTGTTTGTTTAATAATT
This sequence comes from Phthiracarus laevigatus, assembly GCA_034700185.1. Classification (NCBI taxonomy): domain Eukaryota; kingdom Metazoa; phylum Arthropoda; class Arachnida; order Sarcoptiformes; family Phthiracaridae; genus Phthiracarus; species Phthiracarus laevigatus. The sequence goes on along the minus strand of JAQIXJ010002445.1, from coordinate 14,143 downwards.
GTTTTATGCATGCGGTGAGAAAAAAAGTTATTTTGCCATTTCCATCTCTTTTCCAAAATTAACTTCTTATGAAACAAAGGGTTTGTTAAAAGTAATAACAAATTTTAAATGTAACTATTACGGTCTAAAGAGCTCACTTCTTATAGTTTGATCTAAGCTAATAAGTTTATTTAAATATTCAAAATTTACGAATATAAAATACGTGCTTAAATACAGTGGTCGAGTAAGTGCGGACAGACAGACGGACGGAGAGTGTCAAAAGCAATCAATCTCGCCTTCTCTCTGAGGATGTAAGCTAAAAATACATTTGATATAATTACCGCACCCTTCGAATATGATTTTGCAGTCCTATAACGCCAAAACTACGAAATACAAACCACATTTTTAATGAACGAAATCTTCTTCCCAATGGAATTTGCCAATGCTATGGATTTCGTTTCAAGTTAAAAGTAAAAGTTTTAATTGTTTTTATAAAAATGTTTTGCTTTCATTATATTCAAACATCACGTTAGATCTCAATATAAAGATACATAATTTTTAGTGTGTTTCACTATTTCCCAAAATTATAAATCATACTCTATAATCCGGTATTTGTCCCTGTTTGTCATGTCTCAAATATTCAGGATTTACATTAAACGTGTCCACAATATAATCGCTGTTCTTAAACCTATTTAAAGCGACGAAACAAGATTTTATGAATAGGTTACGATTAATAAGAAATATTATACCATAGAGTGGAACAATCAAAATTTACTAATAGCCATTTGTGTGGATTCATATTAAAAGACGATGCATACTGAAAATTTAATAATTAGATACTCGATATTTGTTTAAATTTTAAAGTATCATAAAATAATAAATTAAACTAGAATTTTTATAACCATCAAAAGACAATTTTTTGAGAATAAGGTATAAATAACTGATGGTGACTAACTATCAGTTAGAATGTTCGAAAAAATAAATTTCTTAAATTAATTATTACTTCAATTCCATCCAAAAAATGTTTAAATTCTGGGCATATAAACGCCGAACCGGCAAATGCCGCGTCAACGTGTAGCCATAAATTTTCTTCTTCGCCTAAATTTATTAGTTAAGCAAATAAAGTATTTATTTAAAAAATTCCAGACTTCTGTTAATACATACAGATTTTTCCCAGTTCAACTAGATTATCAAAAGCGCATGTATTAGTAGTTCCGAGCGTTGCCACAACGAAAAATGGGATAAACCCATTTTGTCTATCCTTTTTTATTTCGTTCAAAAGTGTTTGTCCTCTCAAACTAAGATTCTGATCAGTGGGCAAAAGTTTAATTTTGATGGCTCCTAAAAGTCCCGCTCTTTCTACGCTAGAATGTGATTGGTCTGAGGTGTACGCCACTAACTTGTTTAGCATTATTTCCTTATTTTTATTTTCAGCAATTATTTTGCTTCGTGCTCCAAGAAGTGCCACCAGTGTTGCCTCACTGGCAGTTCCTTGGATAACACCTCCGCCTTTTCCGCCGCTGCAAAAAAGAAAATGCTGTGGCAAATCTAGCATTTTGCCCAACCAGTCCATCATTTCCATTTCTAATTCAGTACACGCTGGGCTTGCGATCTAAAATATTTTTATTAGTTATAAGTAGGGATAGGGATTTCCTGGACTAAAAACTGGCCAAAACTGTCGGGAACCGGGAACAAAAATGTACCAAAAATGGGAATAGGATCCGGGAACTAAAATTTATTTTTATTGTGATTCAAAAACAATAATTTACAAAAAAGAGTTGAACTGAATATTATGAAACATTTTTAATTTTTTTTTTCTAAAAACGCCGTCTATTTTCATTCAATAAGTTTTTGAAGTAAGGGTTTAATATTAGAAATATGATATAGTAACTTGTAATGAAAACAAAGTGAGCTAAAAATAGTTCATATAAGACATTTAGAGTGTCTGGCTCTAAACTATAATGTTCACTGAAAATGTGAATAAGTTTGTTGTAAAAAATATAATTTTTTAAAATTATAACCTATTCTTTAAAATCATATACTGTAATACATTTTAATAAGTTTTAAATGTCTTTATACCCATGTAAATCCAATGCAAGCTAAAGCGCCAGACAACATATCAGCACATATTGCAGGATAAGAGTTACCAGTTGGAAAATATGCGTGAAAATGGGGTGAATGCCAATGTGTCATCTATTCAAAAATTATTTTAACCATTTTAATATAATTTGCTATTCTCAATTACTAGACAATATTAATAACGAAATTATATATTGGAGTTTTAATTAGACCTGGAAAAAATATCAGAACGGGACAGGACTGGATCGGGATTCATAAAATATTTACAGGATTTATCGAGATGGAATTGTACCATGTAAATATCGGGACAGGACTGTAAAACTCAATTACTTAATTCCGAAAATCTATACATTATCAACGTTTTTGTGTGAACATCGTCGATTTTTTTCCATGGACAGGACGGTACTCTCCTATTCCAAGTTTTTCCTTAAAAAGATTTTGAAACCAAGCTTTATGTAAAAAACGTAAAATTATGAGCAGATATGAGTTTGCTTTTTGTCTTTTTGTAACCTTGATAGGCTTTGATAGTGCTAAATAAAAAAAATAATAAAAAGCTCTATTCAGCAGCGTAGCCATTTCATAGTGCATTAATTAAGCGAATGCACCATAGAGCGTGCGTTCATTCCACCCTATTCCACAGCAATATTAAGCAGAGAGGAACAGTGGGAATGGTATACGTACAACATTTCAATGCTTGCGGGGAATAGAGACGTGTTGAATGGAATGCACTCAGTCGCGTAAAAGACAAGACGCAAACTCATATCCAGGGTGTCCCAGAGGGGGCTTACCCCCCCAAGAATTCTCAAAAACTTGACCCCTACTACCTAAAAAATGAAAATTGACAACTCTCTAACTCTATGGGGGAATTTTTTTTATTGCTTTTTTGACCGATGGCAGAAAAATTGTGGCTTAAATCCGAGTAGTTTGACTCCCCACCCTAAAATTTTGAAAAGTCGGAAAGTAACCTCCCCAGACCGACACACTCTGGGACACCCTGCTCATATCTGATTACGAGACGTAAATTTGCGTCATTACTCTTGACTAATTTTCGTATGATTAATTTACGGGAAAACGTAGTTTAATAATTAATAACATTAACATAACTTTATAATGTAAATTTAATTTTTGTGGTATGTTTTTTAAAAAAAATTTTAAGTTATGATCATAAGTTTTATATTTATCTGGTATACTACGGAAGCATTACTATTTTATGGTAGAAGTATAAAATCATGATAACCCAAAATCAAATAAATATGATAGGAGTAAAAAGTTGAAACAAAAACTTTTCAAAATTTATTTGTTGAATTTTATTTAAACACAACTTTTTACCCACTCTTTGCAGAAATGAAATATAGAATAATAATTAGTAAATTTTGTATAGTAATTGTAAAATATAAAAAGTTAATGATAATTGAGAAAAACAGTTGGTTATATAATTTCACTACCAATACATCTGACAGCATCAAGTACTGTACATCTACATAACATGCAGCATCACAATATGACAATATGACAAATCACAATATTCTATACGGTATGACTTACTCCAGGCATTATAACTTTTTCGATATCATTAAATATCTGTGTCCATGACTCTCCGTGTTCGGGTGCTCTGTCGGCCACTAAACCTTTAATATATCCTGGTTGTACTGAAGGTAAAACAGGCCGATCTCGTATATTTTCAAGATAATCGGCGATATAATCAACAAGTTGTTTAGCAGCCACACGAAACTCTGACGCTTCCATTTCACACGATTTATTGATTTTAGCCTTAAATTAACGTTATTGTGTGAATGCAATGCCGACGTAAGATAAAGATAAGGTCTCCACTATATATAGCGCGATATTAAACCAATAAGTATGCACTGTAACAGTGCTCTACTGTAATATATATGTGCTTTATTAAGGGCATTATAACGATTCTCGCCTCAATTGATTTTTTATCGATTTTATATCAACGCCAGATTCAAGAAGTTGTTGCGTTTCAAAAATAGCAGTCAAAGTTCACAACTGTTTTCATTGGACCGTTTATTAGCGCCAAAAATAATGGAATATTGCGTAAGCAGTGTATCATATATTCATTTTTGTTACCAACAACTCTATCACGTGTTCATATCAATTACATTTATATGATTTATGCGTTTGAATTTCTCGAAATTATAGTCCATTATTTACAATTTTAATTGTCAACAAATAAATTAACCAATAGATTAACTATTAGTGTTTATTATCAAACAGATGTTTGGCGATGACATGACATGACATTCACGGAAAACCACACATAACTTAACAAAATGCGTAAAACCAATTCATCGCCAAAACAGCAAAACAATACATTATTGAATTACTTCGCTCGATCACCGAATGTTCCGCAGAACAAAAATGCGTCAAAAACAACGCCACAAAAACCGCAATCAGACGGTATGGTTTTATCAGCGGATGCAGTAAACGGATCGAAAGCGTCGACATCGACGTCAACGCGCAACACATCCGCATCGCAATCCACAGAATTGACCAAAAATGCCAAAAACGAGAAATTATGTGATTATAATTTATACGATTTGGTTTGGGCTAAACTTGAAGGATATCCGTGGTGGCCATCGATCGTGTGTTTGCATCCAACTGCGAACAGTTACCAAAAACGAAAAGGCAAAACAGTATTAATTCACGTCCAGTTCTTCGATGATCCCGTTTCTCGTTCGTGGATTAAATTGCGAGACATTAAGGATTACAATGGGAAATTCAAGAGCGATGTTCCGCTACTCAAAGACCCAAAATGGAATACAGCGGTTGAGTTCGCCGACGAAGCGCTTAAAATGGATCAAAACGAAAGATGGACACTGATCGCCGAATTAAGGCCATCGGATGATGAAGACGATTGCTATTTAGACGTTGTCGACGATTACCAGTTAACTGACGTTTCACCAAACAAAAGCAATAGTAGTGATACAAAAACTAGTCCTAAAATTAAGGATAAAGTTTCCGATAATAATGATAAACAATCTTCTAATTTGAAACGCAAAGCGGATGTGAAACTCGACGAGAAAATTGATAGGAAAAAGTCGCGTAAATTGATAGATGATTTGGAGGATGAAAGCGAAGACGATTACAAACCGGGGAAAACTAGTGACGAATCATCTGATGACGACAATGAAGACGTTATAATGTCTGAAGAAGAGCGCGAACAACAAGTGGACAATGTTGTAGATTTTGGTTCGGACAGTGATTGCGAACGAAAAACTAGCAAATCATTTAAATCGAAAAATAAGTCAAAGTCTAAAACTCCGGATTCATCTAAAAAAATTTTTGAACGCAAACGATCGGACACTAAATCTAAATCTAAAATCCGCGTATCATTAGCCGACGATTCATTCATTTCTGTGGACACCAATGCTATTGAGCAAAGCTCCACTAAAAGTTGGCCACACTTGAACTACGAATTTTTGAAACCATCAAAAATTAAAGATCTAAGCAACAGATATAAGTCTGATAAAGACTATGATAAAACAACTCTTAGTATTCCTGCCAGTTTTATGAGGTATTAAAGAAAAAACTAAGTAAAAATATACTGTTCTGCAGTACAATATCTGACGACACGTCAAAAGAAAGTGTCAAATTATTGTCGAAAGTTGTATACTAATTTTAATCTTTATTTTACGTTTAAATGAATTAGTGAACAAACACCCGCTCATCGTCAATGGTGGACATTTAAATCAAAGAATTTTGATACGGTGTTGTTTTTTAAAGTTGGAAAATTTTACGAATTGTTTCATATGGATGCTGTTATTGCCGTTAATGAACTTCACTTAATTTACATGAAAGGCGATTATTGTCACTGCGGTTTTCCAGAAAAAGTATATAACTTTAATTTTTATTTTATTATTTTATCAAATGATACTGAGCTTATCTTTAGGCTTATAAAAGATATGCAGACGTTTTGGTCCAAAGAGGATATAAAGTGGCGCGCGTTGAGCAAACAGAAACACCTCTAATGATGGAAGAAAGATGCAAGAAAATGACTAAAAAAGTTACCAAATACGATCGAGTTGTTGCTCGCGAATTATGCCGAATATCAACGATTGGTACGCGAACCTGCTCTGTAATTGATGCCGACTCTCTTTCTGACGCAAATTCATATTTATTAGCGATCGCTGAAAATGTAATTTTTTCGTTATACTTTTCGTCTATTTTGTTGACATTATTTAACAAACAATATGTGTTATCATGAATTAGGCGACTGAGTCTGGAAGTGAATTCGGAGTTTGCTTCATTGATGTATCGATTGGAAAGTTCAATATTGGTTCGTTTACTGATGACCGATACTGTTCGCGGTTAAGAACATTAATATCGCATTACCCACCTGTTGAACTAATCATTGATAAGAAAAATATGTCAGCGAAGACAAAACAATTTCTCAATAGTTGTCTATCAACTGCTCGAACAGAGATTTTAAAAGAGTTTTGGCCGGCGAACCAAACATTAAGTTATCTCGAAAAATTTGATCAGCCAATTATGATCGATGTTTTGAAAATAATTGATAGCAATTTTAAATTATTGTGCGAATCAAATGAAAAATCAGCTAAAGATTATACGTCATTCTCATTGGCAGATCAATTATCAAAACGCGCTCAGTTAGCGCTTAAGTCATTAAGTGGAGTGATTTCTTTATTAACTCAATGTTTAATTGTTGATGATATTCTTTCCATGAAAATGTTCACCGAATATAAGCCACACGACAATACTGAGGGTATTGTAAACGGGGAAAACGTAGTGCTTCCAGAGTATATGATTCTTGATAGTTTTACCATTAAAAATTTAGAAATATTTGAGAATAGTTTAGGAGGCATTGAAGGCACACTGTTGGAAGTTTTCGATTTAGTGAGCACTCCTTTTGGTAAACGATTGATGCATAGTTGGCTGTGCGCGCCGTTGTGCCAAATCGATCAAATAGAAGCGCGACAACAAGCTATTACCGATTTATTGAACGGCAACATACGATGCGACGTTGAAGAGGCGATCAAGCATTTAAAGAAATTGCCTGATTTAGAGAGACTTTTGAGTAAAATTCACACACAGGGTTACGCGAAACGCGCTCAATCGCATCCCGACTCCAGAGCTATTTTATTTGAACCCGATCTTTATAGTAAAAGGAAAATTATGGATTTTCTATCCGTGTTAAATGGGCTTAAAGAATCTCACAAACTCGTGGAAACATTTCAGAAACATATCGCTTCATTTAAATCGCCATTATTGGTTAATTGTCTCAAATTTGATAGCGACGGAGGAAATTATCCACATTTGCAGGAAAAGTTTAATTATTTTGATAACGCATTTGACCACAAGACAGCTAAACAAGAAGGGAAAATAGTTCCTCAAACTGGTGTCGATTCCGAATATGATACCTCTATTTCACAGATTAACGCTATAACCAAAAAGTTAGACAATTATTTAGTTGAGCAGCGAAAATATTTTGGCTGTAAAGTAGTTTACTTTGGAAGCGGCAAAAATCGTTATCAGCTCGAAGTGCCCGAAAGTGCCACCAAAATAATAACCAAAGATAATAAAGAGTATGAGTTGCAAAGTTCTCGCAAAGGATTTAAACGGTATTCAACGCCTTTTATTAAAAAGTTATTCGAACAACTTATTGTTGCGGAAGACGCGAAAGAAATGGTTCTTCGGGATATTATGAGGCGAATATTTGAGACGTTTGACAAACATTATCATCAATGGCTTACTTGTATTAAATGCTTATCATTACTCGATGTTCTAATCAGTTTATACAAATGCCGTAATTTTCTCATTCAAAATGGTGCGAACGCTTGTTTGCCAAAATTTCGTGATTCCAACGTACCTTATATTAGTTTGATAAACTCGAGGCATCCGTGTTTACTCAAATATTGCGATCATTTTATTCCAAATGATATGGAACTCGAAAATAAGCTGCTTTTGCTTACGGGACCGAATATGGGCGGTAAAAGCACTTTAATGCGATCCGTTGGACTTATTGTTATTATGGCACAAATCGGTTCATACGTTCCCGCAGAAGAGTGTGTTCTCACACCTGTCGACAGGATATTTACTCGAATTGGGGCGTTCGATAGAATAGTTGAGGGAGAAAGTACGTTCTTCGTCGAACTCAGTGAAACAGCGATGGTTCTTAAGCATTCCACCAAAAATTCTTTGGTGCTTATCGATGAATTAGGTCTGCATTATTTGTGCGGATGGTTTAATTCTAAATTTATAATTTATTAAATGGTTTATTTTGAAAGGTCGTGGAACTTCAACATTTGATGGCACAGCAATTGCGTGCTCAGTCGCCAATCAGTTGTGCACTAATATTAAATGTCGGACTATATTTTCAACTCATTATCATTCATTAGTTGACGAATTTGTCGACAATCCAAACGTTCAATTCGGACATATGGTACAGTAATATTTATTTGTTAGTTTTCTTGTTAACAATCAGAAAAATGTGATTTGTATTAATTTTCATTTGAAGGCTTGTATGGTTGAAAACGAGAACGAAACCGATCCAATTCAAGAGAGCATAACTTTCCTCTATAAGCTTAAAGAGGGCTCGTGTCCGAAGAGTTACGGATTTAATGCGGCACGACTTGCAGGTATTCCCCAGCATATTGTCCGCAATGCGTTCAAAAAAGCCAAGAAATTCGAGGCACAAAACTATTTGCGAAAGTGTTTTCGAAATTTGAGAGATGAAGGCGTCATCGCTGATACCGATGTGTCGAAAATTATTGATTACGTCAAAAAAATGAACATTTAAATATTATCGTTAATTTTTGTTGATTTGAAAAATATGAAAAAATGGTATATAAGGTATATAAACACGTGTATAAATTTATTATTATCTGAATATTACGGCAAATAAGAATCAAAAATTGAAATTACTTGCCGTATATGAAAGAAAATTACATTAAACAATAGTCATATTTTCAAACATTACCGTATGTACCGTTATGTACGGTTTTCTATTATTCGCTTAACTGATTACATCATATTCTGTAATTAATATCAAAATTGTTTATAACCAAATCATTTTCAATTTTTATTACATTTATTGTTTAAATAAAATTAGTTAAATACTTTAAAATAATTTTAGTAACTCTACATTATTTTCAAATGGTTAACTTCAAAATTCATGCAAAAATGATCTAATTTAGTGATACAACACAGTTAGAGTATTGATATGTATTTTTTTTTGTTAAATAATTGATTGATTAATTTAGTAAAATGTATTTTTTTTAAATAAAAATTAGAATAATATAAAATAGAAATTGATTAAAAAATAGTTTTTCATTTGGTTGACATGCAATGCACATAATCAATATGTATGGTAATAATTAGGGTAAGGATTTTGCTGGTAAATCTCGGTTTTTTCCTTCTGTCAAATAACTGGGAGATTAATATATTAACTTCTATTAAATATAACCATTTAATGAAAAGTGGTTTTATTTTCCCGGTTTTGCGAGTTTTTGGGTTACAGTCCCGGATTTGTAAATTATTTTTAAAAGTTGCCGTTTTGGCTATATTTAACAAGAAATATATAAATATAGAAAAAAAGCGTTCTTACAGCTGGATATGAAATGTTTCCCCACTTATAGGGAAAGGATTCCCAGAGCTATAGATATTACGAAATAAACATATATCTCGTCAATATATATAAATAACAAAATTTGTCTGATGTTTGCCTGTTTGTCTGTGAAGACCTTTATAGGCTCCTTCCCTGGGGGTCCCGACTCCTCGACACCTATATCAATGGATTCAGCTTGAAGAAGGGAGGTGAAGTAGGGGGGTCTCGAGGTGGTGGCACCACATACAGGAGGGGTCGAAAAAAATGTTAAAAATACCCTTAAACACCTATATCATCCTACTCTACTGACTAAGCTGAGCAAAATGAGGGGTCACTCGAGAAGGTGAGCACCCCTAATACAGAAGGGGTCCAAAAAATTTTTAAATACCCTGAAAAAAAAACTTATACACACATACACACACTCATACTCACATATATACACTCATGCACACATATACTTACACTCATACAAGCATTCGCACACTCATACACACATTTATGCAGACAAACACACACTCTTACACACACACTTAGGCACACAACATACTCTTACTCACATAGATACCCTAATACACATACCCAAGTAATCAATTATTTTAAACTTTAATAATTAAATACTATATAAGAGCTTGCATTTCTTAAATAAATTACATAATTCTTTTTATTTTCGTTTTATTCATTTAAAATTTTAAAATTGATAGCTGATAATAATAATAATAATAATAATTACAGTGAGTTTTTATAATAATAATAATAATAATAATAATTTTGTATTATTAATTTGAATATTTTATTATACTCAATAAAATCTTAAATTCAATATTAAGCAAACATTTTTTGTCTAATCCTATCAAATGCTGCATAAAAACGTTAAGCATACTGGAACGGTGGGCGTGGCTTAGTATAACGTTTATATGCACTAAATTAGTGTTATGACCTGTCTCTCACGTTTTACGTGTATTTACATTCATTGTTTTTTAACGTAATTGACGTGACATATAAATATTTACTTAAGAGCGTCAACAATAAATATTTACATTAAAGTAAACACTAACACGTGCTTTACGTATAATTTTTATTAATTATTAAATATTAAATTGTTTTTAAACGTTTAACGGATAAAAAAAGACCTCAGGGCGTAGGTTGGAGGTCGCCTACGACGGGAATAACGCTCCCGAGGTGCCCTAGATAACGGCCCATAACATCTGCCGCACCAGATGAGAGACCCCGTGGGGCGCCGCACAAGGCAGGGATAGGCACAGCCCACAGGTATTCTGCCACTAGTCCTCTGCCTTGGCACGACAAGTCGTAATACCTGTGAATGTTACATTCCGTAGCAGTCCTCGGTTTGCGGAAACCGTAAAGCGGGTGAGCTAGTCACTGGAAGGAAACCAAATACATCAGGGGTGTGGTCTGGGAGTACCGCACACGGGTTTACGCACCCGATGTACCCGAGTAGAAACTTCTATGCCCGATTGCTTGTGGTCGGCACATGGCATTAACCGGGTAACTGGTTAAGACTGCCAAAAAAATCAAAAATCGCCTTTAGTCTTACCTCCATGTTAGGAGCGTAACGTCGTGCGGGTGTGTTCTCCATGTTAGGTGCGCCGCTTATATACTCCACCGAGGCAGCCCCTCGTGAATCAAAAATTATGGTATTAACACGTTCAAAAATACATACTGGATCGGCCGTGGCCCAGGTTATCAACGCCCGCGTTCAGTTTGGAGAAAGCGCTCTGTTCGAAAATCTTACTACAGTCTCCCGCCCCGTCCTGTGGAGCCATAGCAACAACATTGCGAAGGCGTGGCGCAGCAGGGAATCGTACAGCTACCACATCAAGAAATGGTTTGCAGTCTCACGCTTCGGCCACTGTTTCTGCCGCTATATCTATAACTCACCAGCGTTTCAAATGGTCTAAAGATCTAAATATTGACGTCATGCGCTGCTACTACACTGCTACAACTAATGAAGAAAACACAACTGGCTTTCGTTACAATATTTACAAAGAATGGTTAAAGTTACATCCATAATTGTCATCATTCACTGAAGGAAATATTGCTGATAGAAAAAACTTAATCATAAGAAAAAACTATTTAACACCTACAGAATTATCTAATATTAAACTAATTGTCTACGAACATCTAAATCAAACAGAAGTTCCAGACACCTCAGAAGACACAATCATATATTATAACACAAATAATAACGATGTATCTATTGAAAATAATGAACAAACTCCTATTGAACATACATCTCAAGAAATCAATTTAGAGCTTTTCAATGCGTTTCAAACTACATTAGTTGAATTTATTGGAACAGATCCTTTAAAAAGGCCAATTACTCCAAAATTAAAATTCAAAAAAAGAAATTATAATACAATAAAACAAATAGATCAACTAATTCAAAGCTCAATAACATCAGAAACATCACTCGAAGATTTGCACAACATCGTTTATTGCGTAGCATACACAGCGGCTAAACGTCTTGGAATTCAGCTGAATATGCAAACAATTAACAAAAGAAAAGAACGTGCTGCACCACCATGGATAATACGAATAGAAAATAAAATAAAATCATTTCGACAACAAATAGCACATTTATTAGAATGGAAAAATAACAACAAAAACATGAAATTTTTGCACACATTTAATTATATTTGCAAATAAAACAACTTTTACAAAAATTCAAAAATTATTATGGACAAAATTATTGAACATATTGATTTACTAAAACAAAAACTTGCAGTTCATGGAAAAAGACTAAGAAAATATAACAAGAAATATAAAATAAACGCACAAAATAAACAATTTGTTAATAATGAAAAACAATTCTACAGATATTTACATCAAAATGGAGAAATCTGCAATGAATCCCTACCAAGTAAAGAATCAATCGAAAACTATTGGTCAAACATGGTCCACACCTGTGCAACATAACCAAGATGCAGATTGGATAAATAATCTTAAAGAAGAAAACATGGACATCCAAATGATCAACACAACAGTGAAAATAGACAAGTCATCTTAAAAACACATAATTGGAAATCACCAGGAAATGATAGCATTCATAACTACTGGTGGAAATATTTTTAATCAACACACGAACATTTAGTTAATCATTTAAATAAAATAATTGAAAATGAAGAATAATTGCCCGAGTTTTTAATGGAAGGAAAGACTTACTTAATCTATAAAAAAGGTGATAAAAACAATTCTGAAAATTATAGGCCGTTAACTTGCCTTTCAACATTATATAAAATCATCACGTCAATAATAACAAACAAAATTTTTTCATCGCCTTATTGAAAACAACATAATTGCTGATGAACAAAAAGGATGCAGACGTGGAGCAAAAGGATGTAAAGAACTAATAATCGATCAGATAATTTGCAAAATCGCAAAAAAGAAAGCAAGAAACTTATCTACAGCTTGGATCGATTATGTTAAAGCATTTGATTCTACACCACACTCATGGTTAATAGAAGTTCTTAAACTCAATAAAATTCATCCATCTATTGTCAACGTTTTGTCGAAATCCATGGAAAAATGGACAACTACTTTATACGCATCATTCAAATCCTCACAAATTGTCACAAATAAAATCAATATAAAACGTGGCATATTTCAACGTGATAGCTTAAGTACATTGTGGTTTTGCATGGTGCTAAACCCTCTAAGCAAATTATTAAACTATTCGAAACATGGATTCAAATTAACTAAGACATTTAAAATCAATCATCACTTTTATATGGACGACCTAAAACTGTATGGATCAAATAAAAAAGAAATTGAAGAACTGTTAAGAACAGCAGAAAAATTCAGTAAAGATATATGAATGGAATTCGGAATCGATAAATGCGCAGTTTTAGAAGTCAAAAAAAGGAAAAATCGACAAAAGTCAAAATATTAAAACTTTAGCAAACAAAGAAATCAAATGTTTAGATAAATCGTCAGAAAATAAATATCTTGGATTCACGAAATGCCTAAATATATCTTCATTGGCAAAAGCAAATATCAAAGAAAAATATCAAAACAGAGTAAAAACTATTCTTAATTCCGAACTGCTTGCAAAAAACAAAATTTAAGCAATAAACACTTGGGCAATACCTCTATTAATGTACTCATTTGGAATATTAAAATGGACCGAAACCGATTTAGAAGACCTTAATCGAAAAACTAGAACACTTTTTACGGAACATAGAGTACATCATCCCAAGTCTGCTATTGAAAGATTTCATTTGCCAAGAAAATTTGGAGGCAGAGGAATATTGGACATACATTATTTTTGCAACAAACAAGTCAATAATTTGCAGAAATACTTTTTGGTACTCATCAAAGAAGTAACAATGATACTCATCAAATATTAGCCCAAATTAACAATTATACTCCTCTATTATTAAAAGATCAATCATTAAACCATGTAGACTAGTAAACGGGTACCCGAATGTCGGGTTCGGGTCGGGTACCCGACAAGTTTGTCGGGTCGGGCCGGGTTCG
>JAQIXJ010002444.1:0-15832 GCA_034700185.1 Phthiracarus laevigatus | reverse complement strand
AAACAAAAATTAAAAATATTCTTTATTCTTTGATGGAGATAAACGTAGAAATATCTATCCTTTTGTTCAAAGCGAGTAAGTTTATTAAATAGTCTAATGAACTACTCGTCATAACTAGTGTAATACTGCTGGCAAAATAGCGCATAATCTTTTAAAAACATTGAAACTAATAAGAAAATTATAATGATTAATATACTGTAAAAATCTAACAATTTATATTTGCCTAAATTTGTTTTTCAATTTCCTTTATAATTACCCATCAGATAATCACACACCCAGTAACAATTATTATTTGAAACAGTATCTAACGCTAAGAAACAGTATTATAGTTACCCTGTTTTAAAGTAAAAGCTATCATTTTATCCTAATTATCTTTTTTTAAATCATTAAAAAATATTTAAGACATTATTTAGTTTTTTGATGCATTTTGCAATGGAAACCTACTTGTTATCACAGTAGTTATTTACAATACATACCTATCTAAAAAAAGTTTATTCAAATACTTAAACTAAAAATCATGTAAAACGTTGGATGCGATCAAATATATGGCACATTACTAGTTCCAATAATCGCTATTGAGATGGTAACAGAGTGTGTCACTCTTAAAAACGAATAAAAGTATCGTCACTTAGTCTAGATTTGAGATGACATAGCAGTATGATGTGTACACACACGATGCGACACAATGTGCGTTATGATCGATTGCATTACTTTCTCCTCAGTAACAAATTATCATTCCTTTATTTGATATCTCTTTTTTGCTCTTACAGCTTTATATCACATAAAATAGACATTTGAACAACAATTGGGTTCAACCCTACTTAAAGTGTTTATGATCTTTAAAACAAATTTTGATGAGTTTCTACTGTACGTCTGTCTGCCTGTATGAACTGGACTATGATAGACCAGTTTTAAAGTCTTTAGCAAACTTACAACGTTAAGTACGAGTTTGAACTATCGAAAAAATGCGCATTTTTTAGTTCGTATCTAATTTAGTTGTATGATGGAGTTCATGAAGTAACTACATTAATGAATAATAATTTTGGAAATTAGGAAATTTTCTTTAATTATTTCTCCAGTTCTTATCCGAGTTAATAAATTAGTTTGAATAACTGAAAAAATAATTTTAGACAGCATTCGCGAAATTATCGATTGAGTGCGAAGAGAATACAAAAAAAATTATAATAAATCAATAGAAATTAAAATCTAATCACGAAAATGTATTTTTGCGTTATTACTTTTTAATTTACACCAGCTTTAATTAGTTTTTTATAACTCTTGTGATATTGAAAAAAATTACTATGAATTCATAAACTTATAATTCTTCCACATTTCTTATAGATTTTTTCCTTCAAAGGAAAAGCAACAAAAAAAAATGTTAATAAAAGAAAATGTTTTCCATATAAACGTCTATCAAAGAGAATTATTGATTTTCCCTTTGTTTTGAAGTTTAATTAAAAAATATATCAATAAAACTTTTCAAATTTACAAACTAACAAACAAAAATTAGTGCATTAGATGCTCATTTAGCGAGACATGGCATGAATTTTTTGGTCATGCTTTAATAATGCATTGCAGTCACGTATGAATTAGTTTGCGCTCTAATAAAACTTTGAGATTAATAAAGAATTTTTCTGAACTAAATCCAGTAGTCATTGAATGAGCAAATGCATGGTTTTTTTTGGCGGCAGGAATCCCTTTGTGATTTGACAAATTCTGAGCATTTTTGTAAAGTGTTATATTTTTAAAAAATAAACACGAGGTTATGAATTTCAAATAGGAATCATTCAATCAAATAATTAAGTGATTTTTAATTAAGAAAATCAATTTAAATTAAAAATACATTTTTAGCTCACTTTGTAAAAGTAGAGCTATTGGATTTGACATGTCTAATATGTCTGTGTGCAGACTTTTTTAATTTTTTTCATTTTTAAAATTCTTTATATTAATAAAGGGATTTTCGTACAATAGGAGGTTTTTTTATTTATTCAAATTTTTTTATTTGCGATTTCTTTTGAAAATACAAAATGTTAAGTCAGAAATTGTCTGAATTTTATATACAGATATGGTTATGGTTATGAATGTATTTTTTAAAAAACTTATACAAAAATCCGTATTACGGAATTCGTTTGAATTAGTGGCCACGCATATTCTGTCCATTGCCTGAATTTCAGACAAAACCAGTAGATTATAATTTTGATAAAGCAGTGAAACCTCTGTTCGATTAATGATTTATTTAATTATTGTTTAAAATTGTTTTTCTTCGTTTTGTAAATAAAAGAACCGAATTTTCTGATCAGAGTTAGCGCATTACTTATGTCCAATATTGCTAAATTAGCAATTCGCTAAAGAATTAATTTAAAATCTATAATTATAAAAATTGTTTTTATCTTTTTGAAGAGAGAATTAAAACATCCATTATAATTTAATCTAAAATTCTTTGAATTTAAAATTCAATTAAATTGATTAATGTATGGTCTGAATTTATTTTTTTAAGTCAAAATAATAATGATGAGATATGATTTTACAGGTATAGAATCGATCACAAGCCAGAATTTCACTCGCAAATATGAACCAGTAATATTTTAAAAAATTACAACTTGCAAACAGATTCAGATTTTCGTGCCCAAACCCCAAACATAGGATACGGGTTAGCGCTAAAATTGTTTAAACTCTAAGCCAACGTTACTTATTGAATTTTATATGCAAAAATAAGAATACACTTTTGAGAATTTATTCTTTTGCTTAATCTTTAGTAATAACAGGATTATAAATATATATCGAGTGCATTAAATTGTTTTTAATATTTTATTTCAATATTATTATTTTATGTTACTTATAAAAAAATAATTTATTACGCATTATTCGTGACAAACTACTATATAGCATCATTAAAGTATAACTTGCGTTACGAAAACGTGAAGTTAAGCTAAAAATCATTAGCAAAGTATTTGCACATTAAATTTATTTCTATTTAGTATTAGCAAAAAACATATGTAGTAGAGTTTGCGCAACAACAAAGTCATTACGACAACTTATTATCTAACGAAAAAAATTTCGGGCAAAATAATAAAAATAAAAAAACTAAAATTCAAGCGTAATAAGAATTTACTGCTTAAATGAAACTACGCTTACTTTACGTGTCATATACAGTAAATATCGTGTCTGGTAATTGGTAATTGAATTCGTTTTGCTCATTAACGTGTAACGCGCAAAGTTTGTAAACATGATAAGGATTTCGAATTAAATTTGATAAAGTAAACATAAAATGCAATTTAAATCATTCGAATTATTTTTTGATAAATGTGGGTTTTATCATATAGTAAATATTAAATCTGGACATAAGAATTTGCGTCAAACTTGTCCATATATAAATGCCCTTTTTAACTCACTTTTTTTCAAAAAGTGGAGCTTATGCTTTTCGTTACTTTTCTCAATGTCCATCCGTCTTTCTGCCTACCTTTGTCCCCGCAGTTAAATAAAGGGACTTGACAATTTGTGACCTAAAAACCGAATAAATTTATGACAAAAGTATAAATTAACCTACGAAAAAGTGAGCTCTCTATTAAATGTGTCGTTCTTTTTATTTTCTAATTTCTATTTTTTAAAAACTTTTGCACACTTTTATATTTTATTTAAAGATTCCAGAAAAACTAATAGAATAAAAACGACAAATTTAAAGTTTTACCAAAACAATTTTCATGTGTCTTTGAATAAAGATCAGGTTTTCGATTTTAAAAGTTTTGGAAAAGGTTAACCCAAACCCCTTCAGCACACCCCTGTATATAAGTATAGAGTTTTCTCTAAAATGGTTCCCTAATTCAAATTTTTTGTAAATCATAACGAGTTTTCCCTCCAGTACTTGAAAATTGTAGTGATCTAATGTTTAAGTGGCTAACGTTTGAAAGTACTGAAGAGCCTTTTACTTTCTATTTTAGATGAATTCAATCGAAGCCGTTATTTATTTGAATTCTCTTCTCAACTCTATTTACAAAAACTAAAAATTTTCAACATTACAGTATACTTTGCAGTTTGCATTTTTTTTATAAATAGAAAACTTTGATTTATAATAGAACTTATACGCGTATAAGTCGGCATCAAAATTGCAACTTTTTTGCTACTTGTTTATCTTGGATCTTTATTTGCATAATTTTAAATGCAAAAAGTTTACGCCGAAATTTTTTTTATAGGAAAGTTAGGCACACAGTATCTGGCACTAAGTTTTTCCATTGAATAAATCAGCTAAAGCTACGGCTAGACATTTTTGGAGTTTACGGATAACAATAATCGTCTGGGCTTTAAGTGTGTGTGTGTGTGATATAATGAAATAAAAAATAAAAATTTATGCAAATTCACGGTATTGTGACAATTTTAATATAATAAAATGTATACACTGAACAATATTGTGTTAAGCATTTTTAATCCCTAAAGGCGTATGATTTTGCTTAATTTAATTTATGAAGTCGATGAAAATAAGCGCACAACGAAATCGCAAACGTATGATATGGATGAATGTAACAAATATCTCATATTATATTATTCAATTAATAATTCAAAATCAAATTTGTTTCGCAAACTTAAAATGATTCAACTAAATTAGAATTAACCTTTCGTTTTCCAACAGCACTAATATCGATTTGGTTTACTTTTTTTGTTCCCAAAAATACGGTATAGGCTCTCAAACTTATATTTAAAACATTACCACACAAAACAAACTTTTATAAGCTGAAACGTTAAAATGAAAAATTGGCAAAGAGAACATGAAATATGTTTTAGGCAGACGTGAAATTCAACTTGTAATGAAATTTCATCCCTAATATTTGAATAAATGTAAATTTTATCGGTTAGAACGCGAAAACTAAAGTTTTAAATACATAAAATAGCGAGAATTATTCGAATTATTTGAGCGTCAAGAGGTGTCAAAACTTAAATAGAAATCATTTTACGAATTCTGTGCGTAATACACTATTATAAATAAAAGCGAAGCAAAAAAGAGCTTCGCTTTTATACATAAGTTATATTCACGTTTAACTTAACGTTTTGCTCATTTGTTTAAACTTCACACAATTTTTTAATATCAGAAAACCTTTTAATAAAAAAAAGTGAATCCCTTTATTAATATCTATGCTTTCATATTGAATTTTTTGCGGTATTCAACAAAAATAATAAAATGCCAGAACACTCTTAAACTTGACTTTTCTGGTACGCAAATAGAGTAAAAAATTCTTTTTTATAAATCTTATTAATTTTAAACTGCGCACACAAAATTCAAAAAAGTATTCAAATAATTTTATAATAAACGAGCAAACAATGTGTTCGCATAAAACAAAATTTTTCTTGAGATAAATTGGTTGCCAGTAAATATTTCCATTGAAAATGTTATACAATATGATAGACTATGGTATTATACTGTACGTATGGTATGGCATAATATTGTACGGGTTTCTAAGAGTAAATACAACCATTGTTCAAATAATTTTGAATAATACTTATGAAAATTTAGCAAATGGCTGGTATACAGTATGTGTGCGCACTTAAAGAAGAATAATGAGCTAAAGGATGCTTAAATTTATACTAATTCAATATATCTATAGAGCTGAAGTTATTATTAAACACATATCTGATGTTTGCCTTTTTAGAAGATTAAAAATCACTCCCGCTCTTGCCTTTTATCTTTTTATCTCTAAGATAATATTGACTGAAAAATTGTTGCGACAACATTAATCATAGTAAAGAAAGTCGGCATAAAACGACTACTCGTAACGCGATATTCCATATCAAGCTTATGGTTTTGGCTTTAAAAGGTTTCATAATTGTTTAAATTTAATATTATGTAAATAGTGTACAGTGTATGTGCATATTTATTCGTGAAATTAAAAAAAATAGAAACTTTTTTAATTTAATTTCTGTTTAACAGCGTATTTTCCAACGAAAACTCGTAATATTAATATCAATTAAAATTAAAATCCTTTCAACCACAAAAATTAGCAACTTTTAACTAATTAGTGAGTTTTATAATGATATCAACATTTTTAAACAATAATAAAAGCATTTAATAAGCGCAACAATAACAAAAAATTAAAATTAAAATATAAGAATCGCGGCGCTAATCTTATATATAAAACATTTAAAAACTATATCAAATTTGAACACAATGAACCAAAAAATCGTACCTTTGCAGCGATCGAAGAATAAGGCTCGTCAAATAACAACCATATTTTAGGTTTAAGTTTCTGCCACCACGACATTTTTCCGGACAGATAATCTTCTTCCATACCAAATTTTCTCGCTAACTCCTCGCCTGTCAACTTGTCTGAGTCGATATCCAACGTATCTAATATAGCCAGTGTTTGTTGAGTGTCTCGATGGCAAGTATATGTCATCCAACAACATGGCTCGACCTAATTTAACAATCAAATCAAATCAAATTTCGCGACTGGAATAATGCCGCGCATCACTGACTGCGGATATCATTTACTTTTTTTCATCTTTTATTCGTATTTAATAATTAATACGTCATTCCATAAAAAAAACTAATAAATTAGAATATCGTCTAAATGGTTATGAAAAATTAATTATTTGGACTGATAAATGATCAACGATTATTAATGTGAGGTTGTTTTTTTTAAATACTATACATTAGTATTCTAATTTATATAATCAAACAAAAAAATTAATCAAAATAAAAGTTATTGTCGATAAAAAAGAGTTACCAAAATACAGAATTTCGTTTTATTTATATACGATATGGTATGGCATCCAATAAATAAAAAATAAATTCTTAAATATATTGATCGATTAACGGTATGATTAATAAGATACGGTGAAATCATTAAACATAGAGACTATGCGTATGACAATGACAGAAGCACTTGAGTGACAAACCTGATTGGCATCGAGTCCCCAGAATTCCAACTCTTCTTCGAAAAGAGGTCCGCAAACATTAGTCGGATAATGAAGTTTTCCGGTGCGATAATAATTAAGTATTTGAGCGAACACACCCGGATGTCTATCGAAAAAGTATTCATTAAGCACAGGGTCATAGTTGGCCAACGCTTCTGTCAGTCGCGAAAGCCTTGTCGCTGGAATCTTTCGCAGCGTTGACTTATAGGTCTGAAAGCGTATTCCTCCCACGTTTAGTATCACACGGTTATCTAAATCAGCCACTGTTCGGTTAAAGCTTTGCATCATCAATACCTAACTATTACGGTTACCACCAATTTATTATTATACCATTTATAACCATTAATAATAATAATTGGGATAATAATAAACAATTGCCGTATTCTAATGCATTTGCCGAAATCACGTCTTTAGATCATTTACACAAAATCAATGATAGTTTGTATTTGAAACTAATTAATCGATTAAAACAAAAAATATAGACAGCGCATAATTTCCGATAGTGTTGTTCACAGTGATTACGGTTATAATTGTGTACGTTTTAGTAATTATATGGTACCGTTTTGTTTAACGTTAATCCGTAAATCCGCGCCATTAAGCTAAACAACAGCTATTCAATTACAGCACGTTCAATGATTAAAGCCAAACCGTGAAATTTTATTCAATAAATAGTACCGATTTTTTATTCACGTAATCTCATTGTAATAACTAACAAATTTTAAGCTTAACGTTATTTCGAAAAAAATACTAAAAAAACTACGCCAATGCGTTTATAACACGAATACGCCGATAATTAACGCACCGATTCCGTTAAAAACAAATATTTAGAGACATAAAAGTTTAAAAAACACGTCAATCGAAAGGCGAATCAGCGTTACATATACCTAATGCACTCACAAATATCAAAAACATATGAGCTCTTCAGCAAGTGTTTCCACAAAAGTTTAGGCCAAAAAACGGGTTTTGCGCACTCACTATGCGATTGTTTCCACTCCTTTTCAGTCCTTTTAAGAAATCACTACTTATAGAGAGACATCTATATGTAGACTGTACTCTAACTGATTAAATTTGATCGATAGTGCATTGTATGTGTTATTAAAAATATAAAAATTATATATAACCATTAAGTAAGATTAAATATGATACCATAAATAGCATATTAATATCTTACGTTAGAGATATACTTTCATGTTTTGTGCATAGATTTAACTTTAACCATAGCTTTAACATTAACTATAGTATTAAAATAAGCATATTAGTGGCCAATAATTATGCCACAACCATTAATTATATGCTATTCGTTAATTATAAACCCACTTATTTATTAAACTCTAATATTTAGTTATTCTTCATGCTCTGGTAATATGTCTAATTTAAATGAAGTTTAAATATTATTGAAATAGAAATAAAATTTTAAAAATTGTTCTTATAAAATTAATCAAATAAAATGTAAAATAAATTCAAAAATTTGATCATTTATATATTGGAAATGAAAAGCAATTGAATTTTTAAAAATTGAAAACTGAAATTCTATTTTAAGTTACAAATTTTCAATTGTAAACAGTGGTGTTCCGATCAAAACCGAAATTTTTGTTCAATTTTATACATTTGTTTAAACTGTTTGTAATAATGTATAAAAGTGATTAAATAATTTAAGTCTTGATCGGAACACGTCCTTTACTAATCATTGGCATGTAAATAAAATTAATCGTCGTTACAGTATTATCTATTAAATGTCCACTATATAAATTAATATTGAAGAAATAGAAGACAAAGAACTAAAACATATTTATTAAATTTGCAGCGTTCTAGTTATGTCTGTTATTAATAAAATAATATTTTTAATCGAATTGTTTTTTCATAGTTATTGTTCATATATTATTAAACCGTTTGGCACTGAATTTTACGGTAATTTAAAATCACAAAACATTAAATAAATCCGTTTCCCAAAAAAACATAAGATTATGAAAACAAATAATTGGTTTATCCATAAGACTTAAGTTTAAAAATTGTTAAATAATTTTTTTTTAAAAGTTAGCTAATAAAATTTCAATCGGCTCTTTCTTTCGATGTGAACACTTAAAAAATCAGGCTTTGATAAACAATAAATTCAATCGATAGAATTTTATTGCAGACGATAAAAATCCTATTCCCTTTAGTGATTGACAATTAAATACCAATTAGACATTCTGCCCTCAATCACTTTAAGTTTAAAAAAACTAACTCATAAGCAGTTACGCAGTGTTTATAATATCGCTTTTTTATCAAACATAAAGTCGAAAAGTAATATAACTAACGTTACAAATTATAGGATCGATCAAATATATCTCTCAAAAAATATTTAATATATTAAATAAAATTTTTAAAATTATTTAAAATATAATTAACGTCAATCGTAATATTTATTTCGGCTAAATTGAGTGAGTTCTGGGCCGTAAAGTAATTTACGGAAAAGCTCGTACGAGGCGTTGATGATACCCCACGAAAGAAAGGCACGGCTAAAGTTGACGTGAACGCCGTAAAACAATTTCCTTAGGCTGCGGTCGCGATCGTTATAAACCCATTTAAACGCGGTTCGCATCGAAATGAATTCACTGCCGACGCGACGCGTTTGCATCCGCGTTCGTATCACATTAATCGGATAGAAAATCGTGCTTATGAACGCTCCGACGCACGAACCCGATATAAAGTCTTCAAACAATTCGTACCACCATTTACCCGTTTGACCGGTAATCGGTAAACGCTTTTTAACCGAACCCCTGAACGTGAAGAATAATATATTGCTGGGACCGTTGCGACACAACACAGCGCTCAATCCGCGATAGTATTCGCGAACGCCGTAACGTCTTAACTCTTGAAACGAGTGAATCGTATTGTTGTATTGGCCGTGAAATTTGCGGTCTTGGAGTAACATTTGCACCCTTTCGAAGGGAGTGAGAATCGCTTCGGTAGATCCGGCCATAAATGCGGCCAAACATTTGCGCGCAGATTCGTATGGGATTAACGGTTGGCAGTGAGTGTCCAGTAAATGTTTGTACTGAGAAAATGTACCGAACATTATCGATACGGTGATCGACTTCTGTATTAATGGAGGACCAATACCGCGATACAGGTATTGAATGCCTTCGCGTCGCAACTGTGTCACTGCGGTCTGCGTATGAACGCCGTAAAGCATTTGGCGGAATATCACTTTATTGATGGGAAACGTTACGTAAACGTTAACCACCGCTGCAGACCATCCACACACGAATTCGCGAAAGTCGTGAACTTCACCGCCAATCGATTTCACTGTCATTTTTATTTTAATTTGATTCGCTTTTTTGTTATTTAGTCCTCATTTTCAACTTTAAAAATTTATTTACAAAATAATTATTAAACGATAACAAAACAAATTTTCGAAACAGAGTTTAGCATCGATGCGATGTATTGAAAAATGTTTGCAAATAACCGTTAATCAACCATTACATCTTATTAAGCAATCACCAAATTGTTAATTGTAAACAAACCAAAAACACTATTTTAATATTATGATCATAAAAATAGAGTACACGTTATGATGTAAGTGTCGCCTCATTGTGTTCGCAAATTAAGTTGAATACAGTTAGAAATAAAAGTTTTTTTCTGTTCTGCTTTTTTAATGTCAATCACAATGAAGTTTAGATTTAAGATTATGAAGTGTTCATCGAATAAAGAGTTTACTAATGGTGCATGAATTCATTATTGGTAGAGCAATGTCGGCACTCAATGGCATCGTAATTCATGCGCTCAACAATAGGCAAAACGTTTCACATTATACGATCTTAAACATAAAGTCGTTACGACCACGCGATTATAATTATTTAAACCACAAGTTTTTATTTATCTCTTTAAACACAACGTATAAATTTTATTAATGATTACTCTTATTATTAGGTATAAAACTCAAGAAATATTAAAGTTATTAACTATTATTCGTAAGTATTATTTAAATCAAGATTATTAGCAAACAAATTCGTTTTATTGATTTGACCACATTAAGTGAAAAATGGCAAATATTTGGACTGAAATTAAAGAAATTCCCTTTGAAACGGAAACGGCTCGAAAGTACACTCTATTTGGTTTTATTCCGTGCGCATTGATTAGTATCTTAGCAATCATTTGGTACTTCATTCGTATGCTTATGTCTGATAACGACGAACCAGACAGTCCTAATCTAATGGTATCATTATTACATTTCTTGGCTTATGTCGCTATCACTATATTAATTGGTATTGGATTATACGCCACATTCTGCCGCAAACATCGATTTGCGATTTATTTCCCAATCGGTGCTCTAATACTGGTTTTTTTAGAATTTGTTTGCTTCATTTGTGGCGTTTTTATACAAAGTAAGTGACCATTATTTTATTTAATTAATTTTCGGAAGATTATAGTGAATTTTGTAATTTGTCCATCAATACAGTATTATGAAAAATATCGAAATATATCCATTATTTAGAATTTTAAAATCTAAAATTCAAAATGTATTGAATAACCCGTATATTTAGAAAAATTTGAAATATTATTTTGTTTCGAAGTTCATATCATTGAATTATTTTTGAAACAACTTTCACTTATTTAGTTTTAATTATTTGCTTTCGGCTATTTTAAAAATCGCAACATAGATGTCTACGTTAGGATCATTTTATGTTATTTCTATTTTAATTCACCAGTAAAACTGGTTTATTATTTGTTTTTATAAATAAGCTTATAATGATTATAATTTAACTTTGTTAAACATTTGTTTATCACGGTATTTGTCATTCGTCAATAACGGCGACTTTAAATTAAAAAGGAAAAAATTAAAATTGATATAAAATAAAAGCCGGATTTATGTTGTATTTAGAACCGACACCCGATTTGGTAATAATTTGGATTGAATAGAAAATATTTTACCATTTAATAATGGCTGTAACTATAATATAGCTGTTTCTAATGTTCCGTTATTTTAGCTATTTTTAATTCGTAATACAATTTAATAAACCTCGTTTTTTCTATGTTATCATAAGGGCTTCCTGTTTCTTATAAATAATTATAACTCTCATATCTTAACCTGTTTATGGTTAACCTGATAAAAGATATTATATTATCCGTATTTCAAGTTGTTTTATTATTTATCAAAAAATTATTAATACTTATTTAATTAGTGTTCAAATTTTCAAATTAATTTTTTAATAAAAACTGAGTAAGAAAAGCTAATAAGAAAAATACAGATTATTGATCCAAAACGTTAATGAATGCCTAAATCAAAAAAAATTTATTTTTATTTTATGATTTTATTATCAAGCTAGTTTTTGACAAATGAATTTCCATGTTCAGATTCTGAACTTCAGAAGTACAACAATTGGGCTTAAATTATTTTCTCTTGTCTGAAAAACTTGGAAAATTAAATATTTTTTAACATCATTGATTTTTCCTAAAATTTTATAGAAAATCAGACAATTATCGTTTATGCCTGAATAGTTAAAAAAAAGTCAAAAAATTCAAAATACTTCCTTCTTGCACCAAATCAAAACATGTTATTTTTGACCTATAATGAAATTGGTTAGAAACAGAAAAAACTAATAAATTATATTCCCAATAACAAATTGGATAAAGCAAAATATTTTATAAATCAATATATATAATTTTTATACTGTATATCTATGACAATAAACTATATAGATATATGATATAAAATATATCATACATTGATTCAATTCTATCAATTTTATTATCTCAAATTGTGCCATATGTAATGTACTGCATATACTGTATACTGAATTATATGCCGTATAAGATTTATGTGATATTCGTTTAACTTTAGAAATCCCATTTATCCTTTGTCAATAAAATAAGTTAGAATCGTGTCCAAAGGATTGTTTGGCGACATACATCTAGAACACTCGAAATTATTACTAAACTTAAAAATTTTGAAATTTCATGGGTAGATAATAAGACAAAATTTTTTAAACAGAAAAATTAAGCATTGTTTTCAATTTCTAATAGCTTTAAGAAAACTGTTATATTTCAGTCTTGGAAAAAGAATGGAAACATGAACGCATTCTAAAAATATTGAACTCGCGTGAGCTCACTTTCTGGATGATCGTCTCCTTCTTTTATTTTAACCAATTAGTTGACAAAAGTATATTAAAATGATATTTAAATTTTAGTTTAATTAGTCTGCGAAAACACAAAAAAAACACTTTGCAAATCCATAATCTCTATTTTTATTTCCTCTCTTTTGATTATAATTTCTAATTTCTTGTTCTTGTCCTTATTTTATTTACATTATTCAAAAAAATCTTGTTTTAATATATATTCAAAAATACTTTTATTGCATAAAATATTTCGGAACTCCAAAATATTTGAATATTTTCAATTTAATGAAAAGTAAAGTTAAACGAAACTTTCCATTTCACTATTTGAGAATAACGAAAAATATAACAGAAAAACTGGACCTTGAAATAAAAAAGATACAATTTTAAAATATATTAAATATTTTTATTAGTCTTCTGCTTATCTTCAAATATGTAATTTACATTTTTCGACAAAAAATCAAAACAAAGGGGCTTCAAAAACCTCAATTATTCAAAATTTTATAGTCAGTCTCATTGAATTCGGGCAATCATCTTAGTTCTGAAATTATAAAAGTTTTGTTTACCAATTTATTTGCCAAATAGTATTCAAGGTTGAGATTATGCGTATCATTACAACAGGTTTGCTATCAAAATATTATTTTTTTATCATTTTTATGGGTATTTTTTTATTAATGTGCAATAATTATTGAATTATTTAAATGATTTTTATAAATCGATAGGCGATAAAAACAAAAAAATGGGACCATTTTTGGCTGTGTTCACAATATTGGTTATAATTGTTTTCTCAATTCAATCAGTATTAACACTAATGTCATGGCGATTGTTTCGAAAATCTGCGAAAGAAAATGCAGACAAAGATCAGGAGCAAATTCAAGACAAAAATGCATTAGAAATAGAAACGAAAAAATAAAAAAAAAGCGCTCAATTTAATTAATTGTTTTATTTGCACGTTTTCATTATTAAATGTCTAAAAAAATTTCAAAACTTTAATCTTTAAATCTTTAAAACCTTAACGTAAGATATACTTTATGCGTATATTTTTAGGTAATTATTCAAAAAAGTTTAAAAATTACTTAAAACTGTTTGATTGCAAAATTAAAAAAATTACACAATTTGAGTGCATGAGCTATGAATCCATTCTTATGAGCATTTCCTATGATATCACTTATACAGCTTTATGTCTCAAACAGTCCGCTTGTATTGTTTAAAAGGTGAAATCAGTGTTACAGTTACGTATTATCGCACACTATAATCAAAACATATGTGTGTTTTCGACGGAAAAGTTTACGCAAACAAAAAAACAGGTTTTGCGCACTTTCTCTGCGATTATTTCCACCCCTTCGTCAGTGTGTGTGTGTTATGAAAACAGTACTCCAACGGAGAGACTGAGACATCATTTTTATACAATTTTATTAATGCGTTGTAAACATTTGGTGCAACTAAACCAAAACCCATTTTTCCCTGTGATTTGGAAAGTTGTCGAAAATAGAAAAACAACCTAATATTTGAAGAGTTAATCGTTTAAAAAACGGTTTGAAATATCGGTTGAATATGATGTTAGGCGGAACTCCTGGCGAAGTGAATCCCAATTCACTTTGGCTCAACTCACGAGGAATGTGGTTGTCGTACTCGTGCGGCGTATTAATACTTCATTTGGCGTTACTCTCGTTCCCGTTTCTATCGGTGGCAATGGTTTGGACGCTCACTAATGTCATCCATAACTCTGTATACACTTTTAATTTCATTTTTGTTTGTTGCAACACATGGATTTGTTTTTATCGGCAAAACAAATCTCATAAAATAATATAACATATTTCCAATTGCAATATTGTTGTTTAGATTATATATACTGTATATATTTTGTTTCATAGTTTTTCTAATTCATTTCGAAAATTGTAATGAACGCAAACACTTGCATATGAATTACGTTATTATGCGGTTTATTGCTTGTTTGAAAAAAAATCTCTCCATTTAAAACCTGTTTGAAACTAGAATTGTTTTTATTTTTTGGGTTAGAGTTCGCGAATGAAAATTTAGGAGTTATTAAATTTCCACCGAGTTTTTAGAGCAGAAAACCTAAACATAGAAACTCGTTTAACTGAAAAAATTGTGTTATCAACTGAAAATCGATTATTGTTATATATTTTTTTCATAAAATTTTCGAAAACTCAATAAAAGCAAATAATGCTTCTTTTCACGGCATCTCAAGCCGTCATTGTTAATCAATAAAAATATAAACGGACCGCAAATATAATATTTATTTATACGCTTGCATTTATAACTAATGAAATGAACTAATATTTCAGAGTGAAATAATAATTTACTTTCGATTTTTATTATATAGGTATAGAACTCTCGAATGTTTTCTTTTTTTATGAATTAATATTGTTGATTGCAATCAATCATTCTATGAGATATCGTAGTGATCCGCAAATAAATTGCGAAATGTCTAAACACGAGATGACTCGTGAGCTGTTAACACTTTTTTTAAAGAATTATAAGTCACAAAAAAATTTATTGGTGTTTTATACTAAACTGATTTAAGAAAGGATAAAATTAAAATAATTTAAAAAACATAGCCAAAGAAAAGTTAAATATTTAAAACATTTAGCTCATCATTTTGTGAGCTTAAACTGATTTAAAGCGTCTTTTTGTTCTCGACCTGTTCTTTATTTTTGACTCGATTTTTTGGGATCTCTAAAAAAATATCTATGATATATGCATTATTTACGCCGAAATTTTTTTCTATCATATATAATTCGATGTTCTCTATCAAATAAAAGTGGTTTCATCGAATTCGGCTTAAGACACTCGACAACATTCCCTCGTTA
>JAQIXJ010002443.1:0-15842 GCA_034700185.1 Phthiracarus laevigatus | reverse complement strand
GTGCTCATATAATAATTATATGCTTATAATTTATGAAATAAAAAAGTAGCAAATGCTATCTTTTTGACTCTCTACTATGACACAAGAACCAATAATAAAATTAGAGTCAATTTTTTACTACTATTATGTTTAATAATATAAACTAAAATTTAAAATTTTGTTTTAAATCTTAGATGTAAAAATTTCAAATAAAAATAGATATTTACTGTCATTTACTAACATTTGACAATTCTTTAAGAACAGAAAAGGCTTTATTTAAGTTATTCATTTGCATTTAAAAAGTAGTTTATGAATATAATATAATATTTTTTGAACGGTTTGGTAACTGATAAAACTCAGTTCAATGATCTGAAGTGTAAGAGTAAGCTTTTATAATGCAGTAGTATATATATGGAAAGTACAGTAAAATGTAAAGCGCATTGAATAAGTTAGAATTTTAGGCATGCTTTTTCAACGCTTAATGATGTGCAACTCTGCATTAAACTTTTTGCTGATAAGTTGAACAACTAATTTAATTCTTCAGTGCTTGCGTCTCTCTTTCTCTGTGTGCTTGTGCCTTACCGTTACTTTAAAACACAGGCATAACTTATAATTCACTCTTTACCAAAAATTATTGTAAATTTCGAGCATAGAATGAGCAAACAAATCTAATTTAATGGGTTTTATTTTTAAAGCTGATAAACAGCATCCTTTTTAAATTTATCTCAGACATTGCATGCTTTATCTTTCTTTCTTACTTTTTCGCAAAAACAACTTCAACGCATTCAACTTAACATTTTTTCCACAATTTTCCGATTCACAAACTATGATATTTTAATTTACATGAACGGTGTAGGAATAATAAAGAAAAAATCGATTAGCTTATAACTATATAACAAAAGATTCTCGACTCGTTTTTTACATAATGCGTATAATGCTTCAAATATACTCTACTTTTAAAGAATCTATATTCTTATGACAAGTGCTTTCGTACGAGAATCTATTAATTCAAATATATATATATAATTATAATCGAGTCTACAAACTGGTAAAAACAGTTACATATAATTTTTCAACTATTATAACAATGTTTTATACTGAAAATTATTGGATATATTGATTCTCGAGGAAAAAGTTTAGAAAAATCATTCTTTTATAGATGCATAAGATTTTAGTCGAAAAGTCTTTCATTATTATAGATTTAAAGTAGACTTTGAATCAATTAAACCCCATAAATTTATTCCTAGGATTTTAAAAATATTAATATAAATTTTAAGTATTTTTATCACTAATTTAAGCCTTATTTGAAACACTGCGATATAATGTTTAATTATTTAATGAACTTAATTGCGTTGTTAGCCTAACTTATTAATCAATTAGTAGTTTGCTTACCATTTGTTTAATTTCAATTAATGCGATGAAAATAGTAAATTTTAATTTAAATCTTATACGCTGAAATTTTAAACTTAAACACTTGAAATTTAATTTACGCAGTAATGCTGTATGTATACACCACATCTAATGTCATAAATATAAAGTTAAGATGACACTAATCCAATAACGTTTCGCGACATTTTCTTAATTTAACGTTAATATAAATTTTGCGCGTATTAGTGACGTATTAAGGCTATATTAGAACTAATTTAATGTTTGTAATTATTTTGATTAGCAATTCTTGCGCTGATGTTTTCGCAAAAGATTATCATCCTATGAAAAGTGATTCATTTCCCGGAACTTAACAACATATTTCGGTCAAAACACAAGACGTAATGTTAAGCTCATACATATATTAACGTTTACTGGCTGTGCTGTTACTGACAGAGGTTTTGAATACGCATAGACAATTTGTCAGCTTTTTTCTATTTCATCTGCTGTCAAATGTTTTTTTTCAAAGTTTTTAAGTAATCCATCATATTTTTCCAAAAGAGATCATTTTTTTGAAAAAGTAAGATATCGTTTAAACGCGTAAATAAAGACTATACTCACTTATCTTTGGATTTCAAGAGATTTTTAGTGTAAACAATGAAATGTATTTTTAATATAAATTACTTTCTAAAGTTAATTGATTAATATTTTGTATTCATCGTGGAAAGTGACCTAAAAACAAAACAAAATCGATGATGTTGTCAGCTCTTCATGTGATTATGGTTAATATCTATATTACAGTAATAATGCTTAGGTTTATTATAGCCTTTTTATTATTCCCAGATCTTCTAAAAATAGCATTGATCAGGTAATCAAAAAAAGATTAATGAGTTAAAAAAATTTCACACAAAATAAAGCTTCACTGTTCATTTTGACTGGTTTTGAAAAGTTTTTCTTATATATTTAGGTATATTTAACATATCTAGCACAACATTTTAATAAGCATAAAATTATTTTTAAGATCTAAATAAAATTTGCAAAATCAATAGTAAAATTCTTGTCGAATACATAAGTATAGGCAAAGTGATACTTTGACACTTTGATCTATAATTCAACCAGTGACACTTTATGCACTTTTACTCATTTTGATAAAAAAAATTAAGAAATAAGATCGAATAAAACAAAGTATTTATAAGTAAACAAGAAGATCAAAAGATATCTTAACTTTTAAGTGGTAAACACCATCAAAATCACTAGTTTATCAATAATAGTATATTTTACCAAAAATAAATGCGTCGCTTAGAGAATTCATAGTTTATAGGGATTTGGGTTTAATTTTATTTGCCTCATACTTTATTGCTATAATATATGATTTATTTCATTTATATGGAATACGAATATGGCCTAATATTAATTAATTTACTAATCTTTATATTAAATCTCTTTATAATATATACGGTATTAAACAAAGATAGAATATTCAAATCGCGTCCATTTCTAGACGATAACATCCACGAACGCTCACAGTACTATTAAGAAATGAATAATTAATTCTCAATCTTAATCTTGAAGTCGTAAGTTAAAAGCTTTTAATAGTATATTCTTTCAAATCAACGCTCACTTTTTGCGAAACCTGATACGCATTATCAAATTCATGAGCTAACCAACCATGTATAAAAATAAGCGTTTTTTATGTTATTGCCATTTAATAGGCTTAGTAATGCATGCAAATAAATATACATATTAGAATGTTCGATAATTTAAATAAATATGGTATTATTTTAAAATATTTTTTCACGCAATCTAAGGCGGAAGTTTAAAAATTCATATATTATTTATTGGAATTTAGATGGAATTCTGGAAATTGAAATTGAGTTTCATTCAGTAGAGCGCAGAATTAGAAAGCCAGCAAAAATGCTTGCAGTTATATAAAATATTCTATAAAATTTTATTTTTATAAACTTGGAATTATTTTTACAAACTTGCAGACTTTTAATATACACTGTACTTTGTTAATACTATTTTTACTATTTTAAATCAGGAAAAGCGCAGAAAATCTCGTTTTAAGTTTGGATGCGTTTTAAAATTTTTATTATTTTGAATTTTTAAAGATAAGAATGAAAGGAATCCAAGATAAAAGTCTAACAATTTATGGAATAGGATTAAAGTTCTTTAAAGATGGAATTGCATTATATTAGTTTTTAAAATTTAGAATTACTGTAATTCAAAATTTAGGATTTCAATTAAAATTAAAAACATGATAAAAACTGTGACTGAGGTCAAAGTGTAATGTGTTAAATAACCATAATTTAATTAAGCAGATAAAATTTTAAAAATTTAGCTAATTGATCCGTGCTTTGTTACAAGTTTAATGCTTATTCATTTATAATAATAGTTGTTTAATTTTAACAATATCTTCAAGTTTTAACTTTGAATTTGCAGACATGTTATAATTATTTTATATGTTGGCGTATAATAAACAATTTAATAAGTTTTTCATAATATATTAATAAAAATAAATTATATTTTATTAAAAATAAATTTCATAATTTATTTCATTTTATATTATGTTATTATAATTTTCAACCAATTAAACATTTTACCGATTAACATCTGTAAATAACTAAGTTATGATAGGAATATCTTTAACAAATCATTTCCACACTTACCCGTAAGCATTTTGATTTCTTTATAGTTTACTAAATAGACTCATGAACTTAAATATAAAATATATGGCACAAAATTTGGGATAATTTATAGATCAATAATTTTAATTCTTTAATGATTATTTTACTAACAATATTGCATTAACAAGTTCAATACAGACAAATTATGTAAATGTAAAATACTACAGTATATACGGAAGTTTTTTCTTCTTAAAATAAAATTTAATAACTTACTAAATTATACGGATAAAGTAAAAAGCAAATTACTGTCTATGAAACACTATAGCGTCAATTACCTGACCCCTAAATGGATAAAGTTGAACTGTTATTTATAGTATAAAAATGTTGTTGCATTATTTATCCCAAACATTATGTAATTAAGTTTTTTGTGTTATTTACATTGAAGGGCATGGTGTTATTAAAGGATAACATAGATGGAGAATTTAAAACAGTGATATTTTGTATATATTATCGTAACCAGCGGTTTCATAATAAAGTGAATGCTTATTTAAAGATGAAATTCGGTAATCACCGAGTACTGCAACTGATGATGACATTTGAGCGCAGATTAGCATATAATAATAATGGAGGGAAATGTGCTATAATTTTTGATATATAACGGTATTTTAGGAATCATGTATAGAATAATTTATTTTCAACACAAAACTGATTCGCATTTATTTATTTAATGAGAGGCGCAAAACACATTTAATTTACACTTAACACTTTAACTGCATTTTGTTTGGGCCTAAAGAAACTTTCCGAAAAAATTAATTTTTTATGGCGCATTAAGATATCTATTCTTGCAGGTCTGCATAAAAAGCAATAAATAGAAAATTACTATATATATATATATTATGTATATAATGAGGAAGCATCGCTAATTCAAGTTACGCCAACAATATTAGTCTATACAGTATTTCGAAACTATACTCATCGACTTTGTGAATATTTTATTACTTCAGGGCAAGTACGGTAATCATGGAATAGCATTGAAAATACGGCACTTAAAAAGAAAACCAACAAAAAAGGAAAGTATAAGTCATTCTCTAGAATTAAAATATTCAAATTACTTTACTAAGAAATATTAAATAAGAAATATTCAGGTACCTTCGATATTAATCAAAGGTTTTAATATATTCATAAAATTAAAAAAATAAGTATATATTATAGAAATTTTTTTAGTTTTTTTATTAATTAAATACTTCAAGTAAAAAATTTATATTACTCATAGAAATAAGTTGGATTTCTAGGTATTACGTTAGTTTCGAACTCAAAGCATTAGAACGCATATTTTACAAAACTTATAAATTGTCGAAAGCATGAAAACTATTTTGATTTGAAATTAAAATTGCATTTTAAAAATCTAAAGCCATCTTAATACCAAACCATTCGCGAGAAATAGATATTTCAATTCCAATTCGTTGCTATAAAGTTGTTAATAATTAAATAAATAAAAATCTTTTTGCTATTGCGGTTAGAAAATTCTATGGCGTACAGAATACTGAATGATAGTTTTGTTTTCCAAAAAGAAAAGTTTTAATAATACTCGAATTAATTATATTATATTAATTCTCTTGATTCGTGTTTGGATTATTAACAATATGCGTACAAATACTATAGAAGTACCGCACATACAAACATTTTCTAAGTAATTTATGCGTAAAAATAAATTTGAGAATTATTATTGTAAATACTACAATAAATAATTGAGATAAAAAAATCATAACCATTTTTGGCTAAAATTTTCATTTTGAATCACACGCTATAATAATATTAGTGATGTGTTCGCTAATTAAATTTCTGTCCATAGAAGTGTGTCTTATGTTCGCTCATGCCTATCGCGCTTATTGAGGCAAAAATAATAAAGAAGTTTTCGAAACATGCGACTTACAATTAATGTTATAGCTTATACGGTCTACTTTTGTTAATTAATCGGTTTTTTGTGATTAAAATATACATCAGTTCTGTACAAAATGACGCGATCTACCTTTTTTAAATTAGTATTGGCTTGTTTTATATTAGTCACAAACATGTGATTTGGTGCCACTGTTGTTAGTACAAAAGTATCATAAGAGATACGATTTTTGCAAATCTAATTAATGGGGTTTTTTCTAATTAACCTTAAAATGGGAGCGAAATGATGTTTGCAAATGCGTTTTGCTGAGTTCGATGCCTTTAGAACACATTTGTAGTGTCGCTAAATTTGATGCTATCTAATGCGATACTAACTTTAAGTTAACGATGAATCTGTTTTTGGCAAACAGTATTCTGTTTAAACGGTAACACTGCTAACGTCTCCGTAAAAAGAAAAATCGATTCTTTAGTTATATATAAGCTAAAGCATGCATTCGCGAACGCATTATAATAAGTTGGCGTGAATTATTATATGCCCGAAACGTATACCACAGTATATCACTGTTATAACCAATATCTGCGCTGCAATTTTTCTAACACAATGGCAAAAGAGAAAATCACGGAAAAATGAAAATATTCGCAGTTAAAGACGGTTATTGTGTATGCGGACGTAAAAATTGATGCAACAAGAAATACCATTTGAAATGTAAAGCACAGCACTATCGTCAACAATATAACGACCAGTAAACGCAAAACACTCTCGAAATCGGTTATATCCTAATTTCTTTCGCATGAGTGACAGTCGTATCAATGAATCTTTATTTATAACGTGGAGCTGGAATTATATGACCACTCAAACAAAAAAATGAATAGATATATATTCAATACTATTGTGCGTATTGTGTACGAAATTATTTTACGATTGTCATTGAAATTCATCGCACACTTTAAAAGTTATTCTATATTAGAGAACGAATAAAGATGTTAAGGCATATCAATAAACCACTTTGATATCAAAATCAAGTGTTTTCATACAAAAATTAAATTCTTAGATATCTACAATTGTGCTATGAGTTAAATAAATTTAGGTATTCTTTTGTAAATAATCCAAGTTTTGAACTTTATTTAACATGACTGCATTACTGCAATGATTTTCAAAAATTGCAATAGTTTGAATAAGAGGGCACTTTTACTAATAATTTCTAGACAATTTAGCAAAATTACGCAACAATTATTATACAAAAACGAAGTAATTTTATTCTATACGAATGCATGGTAAAATTACCATAAATTCATACATTCATAAGAAAGTAATCATTGATCATTGTGTTTAAGCTGCGAGAATAGAGGGAACACCTACACAAACTCGAACACACCTCTTAGAAATTTAAATCATAATTTCTACAGACTTAAAGTTAAGACATCCGCTATCTCTTCTATAGAATCAAAGCTATGAGTGATTCAAATACTTTGCAACTTCTTTGAAATGTAATCTATAGAAAATTTTAATAAAATTTTAAAAAAATTGCATAAAATCAGAAAAATCTTGGTCCTATCAATTTTCATGTAGTTAATTAAAAAAAATTCCAACTCTCAAGAAAGAATCGAAAAATGTTATCTTTATAAATAAAAGTACGGTATAGTACAGAAAACTGTATGCGCGAGAAAACTGAAAGACCACATGCTGTTATAATTGCATCAATAAAATTGAAGTGACAGCATTCGGATATAAATTAAACCAATGCGTCCTCATTAAAGTATATTAAACTTTTCGTTTAAATTTCAATCTAACGGTGTATTCCTCCTTAAGTTAATACATATTGAAAAATCTATACTCTTATTTATTGCTATTGTAAAATGAGCGCATTAATTATCTTTTCAAACTTTTATCACTGATCAATAATTAAATTAGATATATTTGATTGAATTTATTAATCTTAAAACGCTATTATTGCAATAAAATACTCATATAATTTCTTTATTCAAAAAAGAAATCAACAGAACTTATGTTGGTTCAAACTTTAAAATAGTTCAGTGAGCTTTTCGAATGCTTTTAATTTGATTAAAAAAACTCCGCATTTCAAATATTCAACTTCGCAAACTCGCATTATCTATTTTGAATCAAAAAAAGTCGCATTTAATTACTAAAGCAAACGATATTTTCGAATCACATTATTTGCCCATACAATTATGCTTCTTTTTTTTGGTTATCGGTTATCTGGCACAACAGTTTTAACCGTAATTTTTTACATAATAAACTGATAATGAAACGAAATCGTAAAAACTAAAACTTCTCAAAAAATAATACTTTACTTTTAATAAAAATAAATTTTTAAAATATATTAAAACTCACAACAAGTTATGGAAATCTGTAATATTAATTAAAGCAGCGGTGGTATAAATTTACAAAAAGAAGAAAAAATAAAAGTGGCAATTAAAAAGTTAAGCCCGAAATTCATTATTTGTTGTTGAAAACAGGCATTATAACACAGTATAATTCTTATGCGGTACTAATACTTATACATTGTTTGGATAGTCATTATGCGCAACTTATGTTGATTATCGCTCGATAATGAAACTGCAATACATAAAATTAGTTGCCTCTAATTATAAATTGCGAACGCAGTGACAAACAGTCATACGAAAGCTAAACAAAAGAGAAAACGCTTTAATGAAGGAAACGAATAAAAAGTGCCTTTTAGTTGTAATCTATTGTGAACACTTAACAAAAAAAACGTAAGCTTAATAACAGAAAGTTGATTAAACCGCAAAATTAAAAATAATGAGACAGTAGTATTTCCAGATCGTATTTAAAATCGCTGCCTATTTTAAATTGAGATCAACTAACGTTTATACTTGAAACCGTATTTTTAATTTTTGTTTCGCAAACGTATAAAACATCACGTTTTCGAAATAATGTTTAAGGTATAAATAGACACGTAACGAATATACTCCTTTAATTTTCTTCTTCTTGTGGGTTTGTGTATGTCATTTGTAATGTATTCAACGAAAATAAACTCTGAAAATTATAGATTCAATCTGCGATACATATTTAATATGCGCAAAGTATTTCTATTTTGGAAACATCTTAACTGATTTAAAATACAAATAAATTTAAAAATCGCTTTTTCGTATATGTTTTTAATAACTTAATCATTTATTTGAAACTTTTAATTGAATATTTTGTAACTAAGTTTTGCAATTAAATATAACTTATTTATAACTTAATTTTAAACTTCTAAAATTAATTTAAATTAAAATAAAAATGGTTTTTCGTTCCTTATTTTAAACTCATTTCAATTAAACTTAAAGTTCCATTAAGGTAAATGGAAGTATAATCGTTATTAGGTAACTTTTTCAGAAACAGTTTGTACGGAATAATACTTAAAACATTTTTTTAAAACAAATAGTTACGTATTGATTTATTTAGAATATCTTTATTGAATCGCATTTCATATGCTGAAACTATAATCCGAATGATCCAAAAAAGCACTAATGTGTAAAAAAAATTTCATGCTCTACAACACATGACGTATTTAAATGCAACAACATATTTATGATTTTTTTTA
The DNA here is from genome assembly GCA_034700185.1 of Phthiracarus laevigatus. Taxonomy (NCBI): domain Eukaryota; kingdom Metazoa; phylum Arthropoda; class Arachnida; order Sarcoptiformes; family Phthiracaridae; genus Phthiracarus; species Phthiracarus laevigatus. The sequence continues at coordinate 6,406 of JAQIXJ010002443.1, read as the reverse complement.
GTTTCGAGAGTTACATCATAAGTCATTTTTTGATCATTTAACTTTTTTCTTGCGTTCATCGAAGCCACATCATTAGATGATAGGCATCCGTTAGTATTTAGTTCTACTAAATGCGCGTTGAATTTAAAAAAAAGATTCGTGTCATAAATATAAACCGTAAAACTAAATGTGATTAATAATGGTGCGGTAATGATGCAAAAATTTTTAGTTAGCGTTAGAAAACTAATATCGCAGAAAGAGGTAATCAGTAAGTTAGAGGTTTTAGATTTTGAAGTTCTTAAAATTTTCTTATAAGAGTACAGTATATACTTTACTTTTCTATATAGCATAACTTATTGCGAATCATTATCGAATTTATATTATCATTTTATGGGTTATGCACTCTACCTAATTTGCATATACAGTTTTCCTAACCATTATTTCTCTATAAGAGATGAAGTACATTAAAAATGAACAAAAATTTAAAAAATAAACATGCAAAATAACCCAAAAATAGATAAATATTTTACGATACAAAAACCCAGTGTTTGGCAATAATTTAATAAGAATATTAAAGGAAAATGATGTTAAACTGGCTAACATGCAAAACTGAAATGTGTTTCAAAATGTCTATAACAACATTATCGACGGCTCTGTAATGTTATTTTGACAGAGAATTCCTCGCAAGTTCACGCTCGAAGAGCCTGTTCTATGTTCTCCCATGAGATTTTTCATATAACAGCCAAAACTAGGAAAGAGAATGATGAGCACCAGAATACATCGCATCCAAAAGCTTTGAAAGCAATTCGTCTCTAAACCATCTGCAATAATGTTAGATCGACTTATTTTTTTCAACGAGAAATTGGTCCGTTGGACTCATAGATTGCTATTTCATCGATAGATATATAGATATTGTAAAAAAATTTCAACTTCTAAGGAATAACGCAATAAATATTTTGCTCAACAAGATTAAAGTTTAAACTCGAAAAAAGAAGTAATAATCTAATATCTCGTACTGAATGTTAGAAGTTTTTGAACCACTTTTTTCGCTTTCTTCTTAATATTTACGTAAATATTTTATTATTTTATACACAGCTGTATAAAATACAGTATAAAGCCTTTAAACTCGTAAATAAATGAAAATTATCAATTTATAAAATATGTAGTAATATGTATTACATTTTTGTTTAATTGTTTATTTTACGCAAAAAACTTTTAACATGAATAATCAAGAAAAGATTTTGTTAACATTATCTCATAAATTCAATTCAAATTTTAATTTTTCGTTTCGAACGAAAAATTGTTTTTTACGTTTTTATTATTTTTTTGTTCCATTTACTAAAGATGGTAAAGTTATATGAAGATAAATATAAATCTTATGTCTCGAGGCATCGAAGTAAAGCGCACACGCATTATACGCAATCAACAATTTTTATTTCAACGTTTAATTGTTTGCTTTAAGAAAACAGTTATTATCAATGTTGAACGAAGCGTGTTTCACATTTAAATTGGGTTTTAGTTTGCAATAAACATCTCGGATTCATTGTCTGACCAATGCCTGAATGTATAGAATTTGACAACCAATTTGTATATATTTGTATATCTTTAGCATAAAATATATAAAAAAATTTATCATATAGATTAAGCTCGTTTTATATTTCATTTCCATAAAAGTAATGCTAATGGTTTGGTTTATGTTTTCGCTTGTCATGATTGCAATTTTTTGTATAGTAGTAAAGTTTGGTTTTTTAAAATTTGTATAGATAATTAAGGTTTACGCAATTAGGGTTTTAAATTACTTCTTAACTTTGCAAATTGCACTTTTATTAGCATATCATAACAATGAAACTTATAATTTCATAATAATAAAGCAATACTGAAATTACTGTATAGTTTATACTGTAAAATTTTAACAATGGTTTCGTTTAGTTTTATGATTTGACAAAAGCGTGGTATTAGACGTTTTGTTTGGTTTAAGCTAAGATATTGCATTATTTGTTTGAGTTAGAGTTAAGGTCAAAACCAAATGCTTGTACACAATAGAATTAGAACAACAAATTTTCATTGTTACAAATAATTTCTTAAATAAACTAAAAAATTAAACTAATGTGTCGTAAATAAATATATGTAATATTACATACTGTATGAACGCATAAAAATATTAAACAGTTATGAATTTTAAAACCAAACCAATTTTTAAAACAATCTCGACATTTAATATATAGAAATGAATGGAAATCATAGAAATGCCGTTTTGCTGTTGCCTTCGGAGATACACATTCAACATATAACAATAAAGTTTTACATTTTGTTATATTTTATATTTATGTTACGGAAAAAAAGAAAATCGTTCGCTTATAAATCGTGTGACACATTGTATAAAGTGAAACATTACTTTTGGAAAAAAGGAAATCTATTGCAATAGAATATAATTTTATGATTTCCATGATAAAACAATTTTAAAATATTGCAAATGCGGATTAAATATGGAAAGAAAATAAAGAAAGTTTGCTCAGAATATCTTTTGTGTGTCAGTGCCATCGAAACGAAACAGCTTTTTCTTGAAAATTTCAGCATTGATTAAGTGGGAACAAGTGATTATTATATTTTGCATTTGATTGCTTTATACAAACACTGGTACAGTCTATTACGATCGGTACCGCATTGCCAGATGTTTTCCTACACAGAAATTTCCACTTGTTTTCGCGCTCAATTAAACCAGGTTAAAATACCGAGACTGAAAACACTATCTTAGGTATACCTTGAAGCCATTTAAAATATTGCACTTGAAATTATTTTGGCACAGTTCAGCCAATTTTTAATTATAATATTCATTGATGATGAAAAACTTATTTCATCAAAAGTATGGTTTAATCATAAATAATTATTAAAAGCATTGTTTATTTTAAAAAATAATATTACCGTAAATTATGGTGTGTAACGCGCGCGTTATCTAAAGAAAAAAAGTTGAATTCATGAAAATATTTAAGGCGCGCGGTATAAAAAGGGTGGGCGCTATACACTGTAATTTACGTTAATCTTAAATATGAGAATGTTTTTAAAACTCTTTCGTTCATTTAAAATTGAAGTCAAAATTTGCAGAACAAAAATCCACGATTAATTAATTTGAATAATTCAAATTTGTGTGCATGTAAAGCACTTCTACTACCAGTATTGCAATTAAATAAGGCGAACGAACGAATTCAACGAAATCACTAATTTAGGATATAATCATTTTGTTCTGCCGATAAGATTTTTGTTAATAATAGGGATTATTAAGAGCATAGAAAAACGCTACGCACACTCGAATTTACCCATGAAAGCCACTTTGAATGGCATTTATTTAAGTTACACTCTTGACAATAATAACATGATACTAGAATTTAATATAAGCTTAATACAGATTTTCTAGATTTTTGTATCTACCAATACAATAGTAGCATTGAGTACATTTAAAGAAATTGCCGAGGATTACATAAAATAGTGGATGCAATGATGAGCAGGGATTCTTTATTTAAGCAATAAGAAACAGAAAATAACGAAATACAATACGATTCATGAATACAACAGAATATGGGCAACATATTAGATTATTATAGCTCAGCCATTAGATGAACTAACCGAACTTTTCTATAGATTCTTCTGCTTTACTTCAGTTAAAAAAAGATCTAACATAACATAGCGTTGTGACACTAAATTCTTTACCTCAATGGGCTCCTAAGAAAGGAAGTGGACTCACATTTCCGGTCAGGAAATTTCTACTGCTAGCTCTGAAGACATTCTAGTTGTCAACGGTATTGACGACACATATGTGCAGAGCTAATCTAGGCTATACATTGTTTATAATAACATACCCCATACTGTCTAAATATTGCCGCAAAATTTATTTAACTTAGTATGCGATTCTAAATCATCAAAACAGGAATTCCTTTCATCGCGTAATCTCCTCTTTTATTTAAATTTTTCTGACATCATTCACTCTCACGCATTCGCCCGTTTATTTCAGGCGAAAATGAGAAAAATATTGACATATTTTGATATAATAGTCACTATCGGTAATAAAAGGAAAAATATTTTTAAAATTTTTCTTTAGAATTTGGCAGAACCATAAAATTATAAAGCAGCGAATATTTTTCGTTATTCTTCGTAAAGCAAATAATAAACTGTGTGGGGATTGCTATGCAATAATTAAAAAAGAAATGTTGGATATGAGATGAAAAATATGCTCATTTCGTTTATGTTACAGACATAATCAAATTATAATGTACTGTACATATAAATTATCTATCATTGCAAACTTAAGAGCGTTGAACCCCAAGATTATTGCGTGGGCAGTATTCAACTATTCACCCATTATTAATCAAAACTAAACCTAATTTTAATTGAATATTTTTTAAATCAATTTAAGTTTTGAACATTATGCTCAAATTTGAAAATAAATAAATTGAGTGTAATAGTTTATATCTTAAGTAAACGATAAGTAAACGAATGATTAATTTATGAGTATACAGCATGATATTCATATAATTATCATCTGTAGTGTCAATTCTGATTTTTTTATATTTATGTGCTGACGAGCTCGTGAGCTCGTTATATAACTTACTGTACGTAAGATAAGTTCTCGTAAGTTATTGGAAAATTATGAATTAGTAATTGTTTGATAATTTTAGCACTTGACTGCTAATCCCTAGCATTTGCAGTCAAATGTAGGATGAATGAAGGATAAACGATTGCAACTGTATGACAACAACCCTTTGCATAGTAACTATAACTGTAAAATTAAATCTCTAGGAATAAATATACAGTACTGTAACAGCAGATAACTGCTATGCTTTTTTTATTTATTATCAAACGTTAATAATAGCGTTTTAAAATATACTATTTTGATAATAAATTTTAAAACATAGTTAAAAAAGTCCAAAAAACTTTATTAAACGTTAAGTTTAGTATTTTATTTAAACATTATTTATTATTTTATTGCAATCATGTCACTCCTGTCAGACTATAAAAAAAATAATTTTTAAAACACTTTAACCATTAACCAATTTAGATTAAACAATGTTTTTTATTTTAAATTTTTGGGCATAAATTCGATTACATGTATAAAATATTTCGAATCTATTTCAATTAAGAAAATTTTAATCAATTTAAACAGCAATTAAAGGATAAATCGCTAGGCGTTTAAAACCATAAAATTTAAATGTCAAACGCTAGTAAATTTTACTTTAGTTTAACCATATTAATAGTAAGTTAGATACTGTCAAAGTAATTAAATGTCATGGATTTATTAAATCAAAAAAGCTTACTATAGCATCTTTTTTAACAATTATCGCGAAAAAAACTTGCTGCACAGAAAAGAAGAAGCAAAACACATTAAATTTAGCTAAAATTACTATATTATAGTTTAGATCATAATCTCTATATTTGCTCCATTTATGCCATAAAATGCTGTAAACTTAATTTATTTTTTGAGCTATTTATATGTGGTCGCATCAAACAAATACTGTAACGCAAGTTTATTTTTAAAAAACATCTCAGGTTACAGAAACCAGTATTGAATTAATATTTTGTTTTAGAATAGAATTCAAAAAAACATCAATTCTAATTAATAATTAGATTTTTAAGATGTATGGGATTTTTTCGCGTTATAAATGCCTAAATAGAATTTAGACGAAAAACGCGATAAATGAATCATTATTTTTATGTTAATTAATTGATGCGATCGATCGCAATCAATTTGTTTGAAAAATTGAACGGCGCGGAAATCGCGCGATAATAAAATGGTTGGTTAAACTGACGAGTTTAACGATGATTTTATACGTTGCAGAACTATCAGCCGAAAATCGCAATTTGACTAATTGCTTACCGTGTTTGCAATCATTAGAATAATTTAGGATGTTTTAGGATATAATAGTCTATAGTATTCGTAATTCCAGTTTTAGCGTGAACTCCGCTTTTCACGACTCAACAATTAAACTTTTATTATTTCCTAGTCTTACCAATTATTGATAAATTATCCTATATTATCCTTTACAGGTAACCATTGCAGTGATTTAATTTTATACTAGGCTTTGAGAAATAAGTTATTAAATTTTGGAAACATAGTAAGAAAATATGCTCTGTATTTCAAAAATAAAATTTTAAATAAATACACCGGCATTAGTGGAATTGATTTTCTGTAGTAAATTTTATAAATTTAAACGATAAACCATTAAAATTAGTTTTTATACTGACAAACCTTTACATAATTTAAAACTCGAGGCAAACAGTTTATTTTAGTATAACACACACGCATTTGTTATCAGTTTGGAAATGCGTTTTTAGGGACTAACTAAACGCGTTTACGTATTAGTAGTAAGGGGAGGAACTGAACCACGCTCCGCGTGGTTCAGTTCCACCCCAAAAAGTATTTTTGTGAGCACTATGG
>JAQIXJ010002442.1:0-15845 GCA_034700185.1 Phthiracarus laevigatus | reverse complement strand
AAATGATATATTTATTGCATAGGAAAAAAGAAATGTTGTGCGCATATACCTTACATATGTATTCACTCTATAATCTTCGATAAAACATTAAAGGTGTTTGATAAAACATTAATGCATTAATCTAGTTATAAATTATGCGAATGATGAATAGCATAATTCATAACTAACGAGTGAATAGTTTCGAGCGAATTTTTTTAAAGAAACTGTTTTCAAATTTTATTAAATTTTAGAAATTAATGTTAACTTATTTAAGAATTAATTAACCCATAAAATTTGTTTTAAAGTTTTTATTAGAAGTGTAGTACCGTATATAAATAGTTATTTTAATATTTTTTAATAATTTTTATAACTTCATTTTTATGCTGAGAAATGGTTAAATTAAAATGGCTTAATTATTTTTATTTTTATGCAACTTTTTACAATTTTCTGTTTCACATATTAAAACAATATCCGCCTTTTGTTAAACAACGCTAAACTCGATTAAGTATTCCAATTAGTGATTGAAAATTTTTAAATTTTCAAATCCACTAACGTTCCATTACCGGTCCCAAGAATAGCGTTAACGTTCAATTAACGGCAAAAAAATATAAATGGGTAGCATTAACGTTCCATTACCGGCAGGGTGTCCCAGAGTGTGTCGGTCTGGGGGGAGGCTACTATTAGACTTTTCAAAATTTTAGGGGTGGCGTCAAACTACTCGCATTTAAGCGACAATTTTTCTGCCATCGACCAAAAAACATTAAAAAAATTTTTCTCCCATAGAGATGTCATTTTCCATTTTTTTAGGTAGGGGGGTCACCTTTTTGAAAATTTTTGGGCGGAGTAACCCCCTCCAACCCCCCTCTGGGACACCCTGATTACCGGTACCTTTTTTCGATTCCACTAACGTTCCACTCATTAACGTTTCACTAAAAAAAATCTAAAATAGTTTCGATTATCTCAAATTTCAAACTTTAATCACGATTACTTTATTTATAAGTTGCTTAAAAATAATTCAATATTTGAGACATTAAGTCCAGTTAAAATAATATTTATTTAAAATAAAAATCAAAAACCTGATTTTATTTATGAAAAATTAGACGCTGGAGTAATTTCTTTCTAAATTCTAAGACGTTCCCCATCAGTTTAAATAATTTAAAATATTCAATTTCATAATTAATATAAACAAGTGCTTCAAAAAGTTTTAAAACTCGCATCACAACAACACATATAATTAAGACTTGAATAATGTTTAACAGTAAGTCAAACGAAACCGTTGTCTTATATTGAAACTTTAAAGTTTGTCACGAATCAATTCTCAAGTAAGAATAATTTTATAAATCTGTAAAAGTGACAAAAAATCAGCACATTTAATATAATGTCTGATAAAACCTTTTATAATCCTATATTATATTAGTGTACAAGGTTTAATCCCATGCTTCGCATGGTTTATTAATATTGTAAATAATTACTAATTTAATAAACCCTTTTTCTAGTAGTGTTGATTATATACAAAGTTTTCTAATATTCTATTCCTATTATATTCTTTAAATTTATAATAATTTATTTTCTATTACTATCCTCTTTCCCAAATTTTTAAATATTTTATAAGATGCCAGGTTTTGTCAGTCGCGACGAAAAAGTAAATTAAAAGTAATTTAAAAATTTAAAATTAATAAGAAATTCAATGCATACAAAATGATAGATTAGTCAATAGCAGAATGACCCATAGGGGGTCTGCAGGGGATTACTCCCCCAAGAATTTTCAATAAGTTGACCCCCCCACTTAATAAATGACATCTCTATGGGGAAATTTTTTTTAACGTTTTTCTGTCCGATGGAAGAAAAATTGTCGTTTAAATCAGAGTAGTTGTAGATACCTGCAAGCGTCCAATTCCAATAAAGAGCTGGCGAGTAGTTTTGAGTGCAATGATCAATCGATAGATCACTATAACCGGCCACATAATTATTTTGATTGTAACACTGATTATCATCGGTATTATCAATTTTATCATTACGATTAACATGGTGAGTCTACTTTTCGATGTTGTGATCGTAATTATTAATTGGTTGCTGCGTGGATGAGTGGTAATGAAGTGTATGCTTATTGTCGGTTCGTTCGAATTGCTGATCATTATCGAGCGACGATACGATAGGCGTCTCGTTATCATATGTGTTTGGAGGAACGTTTGGCGGCGGAATGTCATTGTTGCTAATGTGTACATTCTCGTCTAACGCTTGCGAGTAGTTATTATTATCATCGATTGTTTCGATCGTCTTCTTATTGGTATTGATATTCTCGCCTATTCTCGATCCATCCTGTTTGCCGGTTGACTGCTGCGGGAACGACAACACTGGAACCTGAAATGTTTCTGGGAATACGATTCGCGGATTAGGCGACGATTGGGAAACTGCATCTGATCTAAAACATGAGCAAATAATCTTAGTCTCCAAACAAAACAACAATAATAATACAAAAGCTATAGTAAAAAATTAATACCTGGCATGCATTGGTAATGCATTTCCAAATACTTGAGAGTACCAGGACATGGATCACCGAAAACGTTGGAAGACGCTGGCAGTGTACACGACCTTTTCGTTCCGCAGCTGTAATATACGAACATAATTCCGCGATTAAAAGAATGATAGAAAATCAATTTATCAATAGATTAACGAGTTTTTTCCGATTCAATGCGAGCTGGATTGTTAAAATCTTATCATTATCACTATGTATTTTACAGCCATCTTGAGCGTGAATTGAGAAGTCCGAGCGCTCATAGTTGGAGAAAGTAAGCGTTCCACTATGCGGATATTTTGAATGCCGTTCGCTTTATACATTCGCGCTAATACTATACCGTACTATTGACTAATCTACAGTATACATTTTGTATGCATTGACTTTCATATTGATTTTAAATGTTTAAATTACACGTTTTCGTCGCGTCTGACAAAATCATGGCGTTTAATGAAATATTTAATAAATTTAGGAATATAATATCAGAAAACTTGGTATGTAATCAACACTACGTACTAGAAAAAGGGTTTATTAAAATAAACAATACAACGAGTAATTATTTAATTATTAATTTACCATGCAAAGCAATGGGATTAAACCTTGTACGAGCTTTGTGCACTTGCATTATGCGAAACGATCGTTGAGACATGCAGTCAACACTCAACTGGACATTTCCATTGTAGTTACACACCGATGCAAATCGACGGAAGTTTGCCCAAATAATGTTAATGTGCGCGCCTTCTTCGCATACGATCTCTAATGACGAACCCTCGCACGCGTAAATTGTGCGATAACGCCGTGGTCGGGCATCGACTGAAACGAATAACATTGGGAAATATAATCATTGTTTTTTTGTCATTCGGACAGCTATTGAAAAAAAACATTCATTTTATGTTATGATTGAGATGCTTAACACAATTTAAACTTCTTTAGGCAATGTTTAAACAATGAAAAACTTTCAAAAATATTGAAAAATATCAATTTTTAGTAAAATGCAATCTTAATTTTGTACAGTTTTAATGCTTACGGCTTATATCATTCAAATAAGGGTTTAAATGAAAGTTCGATGTGATTTAATACTATTGTGGGATTTTTTATGCACTTTTTTAAAGTCCAGTTCGAAAAAGAGAGCAGATTCTAAGGCACGAATTAGTGGTACCATATTTAGAAATTTTATTACTAAGATAAAAATATATACAAAACAAGTAAAACATACTGCAAAATATTCAAAAACGATAAATTAGTTTCTCAACCTATATCTAAACTAGTGTCTTTCAAAATTAAAAATATTTATGAATAAGTAAAAGAAAAACTGATAAAGCAAAAGTAAATTTTATTTAAAAGTAAATATCAACGGAAAGCGAAAGTAAAAGTCGTCAAAATTCAAAATTTTTCGTAAGCAAAAGCAAAATAGATTTTAAACTTGATTAAAACCAAACAAAATATGTTAACTTTTAATTTAGGATTTGTATACATTGTTTTGTTGGTGTAACCGTGTCGAAATTGTTTCATAACATCGTAATTAATAGCGATTCGCATTTTACAATAATTTTGACCATCACTATAATAATACCAAATAAAGTAATGTGTTTTCGATGTTAGCTATACACAGTAACACAGCTTTATCATTAAATAATAGCTAACAAACACTATATTAATTATAAAATCAAATAGAGTCGACTATCGAACACAATGGAAATGTTTTTGGATGAGAGACACATTGACGTTTGTATGAATGAGTTTACGTTTATGGTATACTCGATGCTAATTGTATAACAAAGCGCGCGCGAGTAGTAGTATGTGATGAGGGTCTTCGTTGTCCTCACCGTCAGCTTGAAAATTATATGCTAGCGTTGGCTATGTACTAGAATAACTCTTAAGTTTCACCCTTTTTATGGCTTTTCCACCCTTTTGTCATTTGTTACAGCGATTGGTTGGTGTTCTGTGCGGCTATTTTTAAATTTCAATCGTTTTCAACGGAAAATTACTTTAGTGGTATAATGGCGTTGGTGCCAAACACTGCATCTAAGGGTATGCATGTACTGTATACTGTACACATAGTTACAGCTGCCCGCATACTTAGTGCAACTCAACGCTTAACACTTTACATACAATCATAAAATTTTATGATTGTATGTGAAGTGATAAGTGTTTAATGACATAAATATTAGGCCGAATAATTAGTTGTCACTCCTTTCTTGCAGTTATTAGTAAGTTGTTCAAAAATACACAAGGCCTTAGTCTTTCGATAATTTCTCAACACAGAATGCTTTAAGATATTTTCTTTTCAAGTTTGAATTGTCATAATTTGTGTCATTAATTGACTCATAAATTCTAGATATTTTCGGAACTAAAAAATCAAAATTTCGAACTGAAATTTGGACAAAAATCGACTTTTTTCGGAAACATTTTCGGAAAATTCAGAATGTTTTTTAGTAGTAAATTATAGATATACCAAGATAATAGTTGTTTCGTTAACATAAGACAGTGAGAAAATTATGTAACTTTTAGTGTAACTATAAATTTAAAACCAAATGATGCATTAGCAACAATAGTGAACTTCGGTACAGAAGTTGCGATCAATACACTTACAATACAATGAAAAACAAATTTACCGAACATTGATTCGTAGACCGAGAAATATTTTTCGTAACTTACTCATTTAAAACCATAGTTTGGTTCTAATCGGATTCACTGCCAGTTTTAGTAGCAACGAGTTTATATTTACTTAATAAGTGTTCACTAGAATGACATACAATCCCAATTCAACAGCAAATACGCTTACTTTACTCATCAATGATGAGCCTAAACCTTTTCGGAACTAAAACGTCAAAATTTCGGTCGGAAATTCGGAGAAAAAATCGACTGATTTCGGACACATTTTCGGAAATTTTAGGATAATTCGGATAAAATTTTTAGTAGTAAATTAATAGATATACAAATATAATTGTTGTTTCGTCAACAAAAGACATTAAGAAAATTATCGAAACAACTTATATTTAACTGCACATTTGTTCGTTTTTGAATTATTTATCGTTAATCTGATTTTTTTTTTAAACTCATATTTTTTCCTGGAGAATACTAGTAAACCGTCTATTCTTAAAACTCTTCGGATTTATACAACAATTTTTCGCTTAATTCTTATTTTCAGAAAAAAATCGGCAAATTTTGGAAATTTTTAATTACACCATAATTTCGTAGTTTTTTTCGGAAATTTAAATTAGTTTAAATTTATTTGTAATAAGTTCTTTAATTCATATACTTGTGATTCCGAAAGTTTTACTTGTTAATAAAAAAGTAGGATTTCCGAAAAAGTGTCGACTCTGATCATCACACTTCCTTACTTTCTGTTGCGTATATCTCTGTCACACACATCTGAGTCATGCATATCTTTGTCACACATGTCACTCCGCACATTATATCTATTTCCGTAACGCATCTCAAAACGCATCTGTTGTCAACCTTTAATTTTGTCACGTAGTTAATTATTACAAACTAATTTATCACTTATCCATTAATCACGCATCTAAATCAAAATTTCTTTCTCATAAACACCTCATGTAACATACGTAATATCTCTCCCATCTTTATTTCGCTTAAACAACTTTTCTATGACACTTACGTATCGTTATTTAAATGTGAACTATCGATTTCACTCATATATCCAGATTTATTGCAAAATTCCTGACATCTAGTAAAAAAAATCATTTGTGTATATAAATCGTTCAATTTTTTTGTTGACATTCGACTTTGGATTGATGGCACTACGAAAGAATTCTGCGGTCGATTGCTTTATTGGAAGTTCGATTACCGGGTTAAAAGAGACGATTGATTAAATAGAATTAATTGTTATAAGATTGATACCTACACCATTGCATTTTATATTAAACTAGAAAAATATAAATGTAAGACTGTAATTGACCTTGTAGAATTGTTAATTGAAAATTTTAAAAAAATCAAAAATCGCCATATGAATTAAACGAAATTGTCGGGCACGATGAGATTAAATGCCTTGGTTGTACTATTATATGTAAAACATGCCCTTTGATTAAATTTTAACAAGTTTGTAATTTTTAATTTTAATGATTTGAATAAAAATTAAATTTTTATAAAGTTCTTGATTTAATTTTATTTTAATTTTTAAATTTCGGCTCGGGGTAGGGCTACTTGGATTGGATAACCGGAAGTGACGTTAGGTCACAGGACATGGTAGTGCTTATTGCTGGTGGTTTAGGTTATAGAGGTTCTCTTGTTAGCCACTAAAATTTAGCATATCCGTCCGCCATTGTTTTTTGTCTTAGGAGCGAATCATTCTACTAGTATTGTGTACTTAAACATGGAAATCAATAATTTTAGCCAAGATTTAAATTCAAAGTGAGCCCATTGCTAATATTCATTCTTGTTTTTTGTTAATAACTTGTGTTAAACAGTTTGGGTAAGAAATTGGATACGAATAAACTTTTTATTGATAAAACCATGAGAAAGTAAGAACATCAAACAAATAGAATCTTAGAGGGTATGAAAACCTATAAAACGCTAAATACGTCAAGAAACCGATGAACACAAATTGTTTAGAAATCTTAGATTTGCAATCTATTATGGATTAATTTTCTAATTAATTTTTCCAAAAAATATTACATTATTAAAACTGAACGGACAACCATAATGAGTTCCATTTGATTGATTAATATGCTAATGATTTTATATGAAATAATAATTTAATTCGATGAATGAAACAATTTTATTATTTTTACTTTCGTTTGAACTTTATTAATATTTACTTATAAATTAAAATATTGGTTCTATTGTTGTCTAACATTATTGTATTTCTAGCTATTGTATTATAGAAAGTTTCATTATTTTGTTAATGTGTAAATGGGCGTTGCGAGAGAGAGAGAGAGAGAGAGAGAGAGAGAGAGAGAGGCAGAGACAGAGATGAAGCCATTAATATATAATAAGGATATTCAGAATGTGGTCCTGATGTCAGCTTTCGAACAGTTTATAGTCTGTTCTAATTTAGAACAGACTATAAACTGTTCGAAAGCTGAACTTCTTTAGAACTTCTAAACTATAAATTAGTGCGTTCCACCACAATGATTACATGATTTGAGCATTTTTACGGTGTTATGTGTCACCAGTTATAATGCTAAAGTTTTTAAAAATGACTCATACCACGATATTTATGATATATCCCTTAATTATTATAAAAAACAAAATCCTTTTATTAATACTGTATAAACTTGTTTCCAGACATGAAGGGTCAAATGCAATAGCTTACTTTTTCAAAGCGAACTAAAATGTGTATTATATTATGACTAGGGATATGGATTTCCGGGACTAAAAACAGCTCAAAATGAGAGGGAACTGACAACAAAAATGAACTAAAAGTGGGAATAGGATCCGGGAACTAAAATTTATTTTTATTGTGATCAAAAAATAATAATTTACAAAAAAAATGAATATTATGGAACATTTTTAAATTTTCTTTCTAAAAACGCTGTATATTTTCCGCAAATATGTTTTTGAAGTAAGCCTGTAATATTAGAAATAAGATATAATTGAAATTATTTTTACATAATTTTAACAATTAACGCCCTATTTTTCTACTTTAGATCATTATATAAATACTTAAAGAAGGCTTTTTGTTTTATGTTTAGGAAATTCTTATCAAATATAACAAAAACGGGTATTTTTGAAATAATGTACAAATCCGGAAATTTTTCCCAAAACTTCCAAAACCGGGAAAATAAAAGCACTTTTAAGAAAATTTTTATGTTTAATAGAAGTTAATAGATTAATATCCCGGTTATGGGATCAAGGGAGAAACCGGGAATCCTTATCTCTAATTATGACCATTATTATAAAATTAATATTCAAAAAAACGCTTCTTTCTAAGCGCCATTAAATCTTTCATTTATTAATTAAGTTAATAAGTTTAATACGATCTAAGATTGAAGTTTTATTTCTATCAATTGTTGTTTTAGTAAAATGGACTACGAAAGGACAGACATAACGTTGACTGATCTACAAAATATTGAGCTAAAAATTGGGATAAAATAATAGTGAGGAGGTGTGTATGTATTCGAAATAAAAAACGCATTCAACATATTTCTACGTCGAAATTTTAAAACTTGGAAGATTTTTTTTTTGCGTAAAAATGATGAATAGATGGCAGCAAATCAAACACGTGTTTCCCATTAGGATTTAAACGCGTATCAAATATCTATAGTGCCGTATATGATAAATATCGGACTAATTTAATCGTTTTCATGTTTACCATTAGTTTCATCATTTAAAAAAATGTCAGACAAAGATATTAATTTAGTCAATAATATAATTAATACTTTTAATGAATTGTGTAAACAAAAACAATCGTTTATTGAGTGAGTGTTAAATCTATTTATTAACAATAATAATTATGCTTAATATAAAATGTTATTTATTTACACATAATACGATTTGTGTTTTATTTTCCAATAATATTAGGGTTGATCACCAAAAGAGCAATGAGTTTATGAAATTGACGAAACAATTGTACGATAATAGTAAACAATTGGATGTAAAATACGTGCTTCACTCGAAATTACCACACAAATCATTGAACGAATTACATATCAATGATTTCGATGACGAACAGATATGGCAACAAATCCAATTAGTGAACCAACCATTTCTTAAATCTATGCTCAAACAGGTACCAGTTATTGCCGCAAAACGTAACCAAATATCATTAAATACTGTTGTAAATGCTGAACATCCAAATGATGCCATTAATGATAATAGCAGCGAGAGTAGTAATAATAATATCACTGACAACACCGATAATAAGATAAAGAGAATTAAAGAGAGGATCAAACCGATTCGAAAAGATGTGCCAAAAACTAGTGATTACGCTAATAAATCATCGGTTGATGACACGTTTTTTAGCTTAAAAGAAATGGAGAACTTTTTGGATAATGAAGATCAAAGAGAAGAGCGAATTAAATTTGGGACCAATCAAAATGAAAGCAACGATGATTCAGATAATGATGAACTTATAGATTATTTTAAAGATAGCGGTTCCGAATCGAATTATGGCGACGATATAAATGATTCCCAATTTAATGACTCTTCTCATAAGACGTCGAAATCACGTAATGCCATGTTTAACTCGTTTTTTGATTCACCAGATGATGATAATAATGAAAATGACGTTAATGAAGATAATGACGAGAATATAGAGTACTCAGACCAATCAAATGACTCGGAATTAGATACGAGAGACTTCGATTCAAATGAGATAATGCCTGGTGACAGTGATTTTCGAGATTTCGATAATAATGCTTATGCGCACAATGAAAACGATAGCGACAACGTGTCCGAATCGAGTGATTTTGTTGAATCTAATTCGAAGGGAAAGTCGGAATTCGAGCTCAATCAAGAAAAGCTTCGTCAAAGAATTAAAAAACTAGAACGAGAGAATATTTCGGAAAAAGCGTGGCAATTAAAGGGAGAAATAACAGCTGAAAAAAGACCCGAAAATAGTGTTTTGGAGGAACATTTCCACTTCGATCACGTGACAAGACCGGCACCATTAATAACCGAGGAAACTACCAAAAAATTAGAGGATATCATAAACCAACGGATTAAAGATAGTGCGTGGGACGACGTGGAGAGAAAAGTGAAACCAGCGGAACAGCCATTCGAATACAAGCGGCGAATAACTATGGAACACGAGAAAAGTAAAACTAGTTTGGCCGCCATTTACGAACAGGAATACATTAAAAAGCAACAGAAAGAGAAAATTGAGGAGGAAAACCAGGAGCATTCGGAAATTAAGAAAGCGATGCGAAATCTATTTTTCCGGTTAGACACGCTTTCCAGTTTCAACTTCACTCCACGGCCGCCTCAACCAGAGGTTAAAATAATCAACAATTTGCCAGCGATTGCGGCCGAAGAAGTGATGCCAGCTTCGGTTAGCGACGCCACTCTATTAGCTCCGCATGAAGTGTTCAAAGCGAACAAAATCCAATTGCAAAATCCTGAAGAACGTGATGTAACCGACAAAAACAGGGCGAGACGGTTGAAAAAGAAGAGGCAAACTGAAAAGAGAAAATTTAATGAAAAAGTTCAGAAAAACCCGATCACTAATAAACTAAATGAGAATAAACCGAAATCAAATCAATCAAATGATAAAAATGATGAACTATTAGGAAATTTCAAATATTTAAAATCATCGAAAAGGTTTTTCGAAAAACTACATCAACAGTCGACAGAAGATTCATTAAATAAACCAAACAAAAATAAAAGTTTTGTTAAGTCTCATTCATCAAATTCGAAAAAACTGAAACTTTAAACAACAATTAAAAATTTATTATTAATTTTTTAATCGCGAGTTCGCTTGAATTTCTTATTCGAACCTTTGATGGCTCCCTTTCGAGCCGATCTTACAATATTATTAAACTGTCCGCTTAATTTCGCTTTCTTTCTTCTATTTAAAGCTTTAAAGTCCATCGGTATGTAAGCGTACGGATCAGGCTTTCCCTTCCTCTTCATATCGCCGTCCGCTTTGCCAGATCTGTACTCATGACCCCATTCTCTCTTTATTTGGCGATGTATTCCTTTGCCTCCGTGTGAATATCTCGATGACTTCGATTTTGTTGACAGTTTTGTTGTTTTCGATTGTTGATCATCTTCGCTGATTACTTCGTTCTCGCTTTCTTCTTCGATTGCTCTCTTAGTGCCTTTCTTTTCGAATAAATCTTCAATTATAAGTTTTCCGTCATCAGAAACGGCGAATTCTTTTGGTTTTGTAATTGATGGTCGTTTTTCGGGATTTGATGATAAAATATTTTGATTTGCTTTACTGCTTAATAGATCCAAAACATCGTTGTCATCGCTTATATTTTCCTTAATCCACGATTTTTTTCCTGCGTTAATGCTTTTCATATCACAATTATTTTCGTACTCTTCGTCAGAAGAATCCTTAAGAATATCGTCAATTTCTTTAGTTTTTTTACTAAAAAAACAAAAATTAATAAAATAAGCACAAATCCATTTAAAAGTTACGTTTTATCATCGCTTTCGTTGCCATCGCTTCCAATATTACTGCTTTTCTTTTTCCTTTCTTCAAGTTTGCGAATATTTTTCAGAACTTTGCCGTATGATTCGGGAATCATTTTCGAAATCATAATATATCTTAAAAAACAAATTTCGTTTTCAATACACATATGCAGCATCCAAGTTATGGGAATAACTTACCCATATTTACGAATTAGACGAGTAAATATTTCTTTGACTTTCTGTCTGAAGTGGTTTTTATGTTCTAACGGTATGTTCACTAAGCTATTAATCAATGTTTCGAGAAACGGCGTTAATTGCACCAAAGATGCTGCTCTTAAATATAGTTTTAAGAAACTAATCGACTCCTCAATCGTTTGCCGATTGTTTGCCATAACAAGTGATATCACGTTTTCTATTAAAATTTTTATTGTTGATTCATTCAATTCATTGCCGAATTCGGCGCATAAACAATTTAATGCCATTAAAACATGTGATGTTGAATAATCTGAGTTATTTAATAATGATACTAACAGTTCGATAAATTTAACGTGACTCTCAGTGACGTCAGAGCAGTACAGATTAGAGAGCGATACAATAAATTTAAGCGCCGATGATTTAGCTTTCTGC
The DNA here is from genome assembly GCA_034700185.1 of Phthiracarus laevigatus. Classification (NCBI taxonomy): domain Eukaryota; kingdom Metazoa; phylum Arthropoda; class Arachnida; order Sarcoptiformes; family Phthiracaridae; genus Phthiracarus; species Phthiracarus laevigatus. The sequence continues at coordinate 3,682 of JAQIXJ010002442.1, read as the reverse complement.
GAATTAACCACTAAACAATCCAATGCAAGCGGCAATATTTTTATGCATACACTTTCCATATCTGTTTTCGGTAGTTTTGCTTCTTTTTCAATAATAATAGTTAGTATACCCAATGAGTAAGCCTTCGATGACGGCAACCCATTTGAAAACGTGTCAACTAATATATTCTTAAGGTGTAAAAAATTGGCATTAAAAAATTCTACGCACGCTTCCGATTCGCATTTACATATTTCTTCCAAAAGACGATAACATTTTTTCTGGTGTGATCGAAGTTTTGTATCATTAACTGTTGGAATGACGATAAAAGTATAAATTTCTTCGATATCATTTAAATGGATGTATGGCACAAATAGACGCAATAAATCAAGGAAAGAATTTCTCAAAAATTCATTTTCAACGTTTTCTTGATATTTTTTCCTCAGCACAGTATACTTATCCTGCAGTAAATTAACATCAGAAACCGCGAAATACAAACGAAGCAATTCGTAAACAATGGAAAGTTCGTTGTTTTCTTTGTCAGTTTGCGGTTTAGCGGTGTAAACATTCAATAAAATCGGGATAAAGTTTTTCGCAAATCTTTTTAATTCGCTATGATTTTCGATGTCTTTGAAAAGGTTGCACATACCTGTCATTACATAACCGCGTAAAGAACTATTATTCGATATGATCTGACCGAGCGTTTGAGCGTAATCTTTGAATGCATTATTAAAATCGGTTGGTTTTATGCAAAATGATGGGAAATTGGACCAGATTTGAGACACTAATAGCGTACATATTTTTGCTTTTGTCGAATCGCCATCCGATTCTAATACATTACTTTTATTCCTTAATTTGAGTTCCAAACCACGAAAAATGCGAAAAAAATCCGAAAACTTAGTTTCGCATACATTATTTTTCAAAATAGGGAGCAACCAATTATTGGTCAAATCGCAATTATCGTAATTAAATTCTAATGGGCAGATGTCGATAACGAATTTGGGTCCAAAAACTCGAACAGCGCGACCAAAAGCGTAATCCAAATCACCCGTAAGCGTTGTGCTATAATTTTCTCGTATATCCGCCAGTTTTGTCAAAATATTATTACACGCTTCACTAAATTTTTCATTAAAGTAATGCGTAACTACGCTTAATGTATGAGATAACGCGTCATTATATTGATATTCTAACGCATTTTCCAAACATTTATATATAGTTTTGATTATTTGTTGGTCGATTTCAGCGCTCGATGGTTCGATACAATTTGTATAAATATCATTAAGCGTATTCGAAACACTTATGTGAATTTGTTTAGAGTTGCTGAGCCAACAGCCAAACGTTTCATTGAAAAGTTTAGGCAAATGGTTAAAGCATAATCGCTTATTAATACGATAAAGATTAATAAATGCCTCTTTAACGGTCATAAGCCACGCGTTTATTAATTGCGTGTCATTTATATTCGGCTTATAATCATAAAGGGCTGATATGAGCTTCGCGTTTAAATCTGGTGAAAGCAGTTCCTGGTGAGGCTTTAATGCAAACAAAGAGTACAGCATTTTAAATGACGTGGAAATGATGAGCACATTTCCGAGTGTCATTAAGCTCAGCGCTTTTTCGCAACATTTTTGAATCGAAGACTGCGGTATAACAGGCAACACATCCTTCATTAAACCGAATATATGCAGAGTTTGCACTAAGTTGTCATTAACTCCGTATTCATCTAATTTTCTTAAACAAAAATCTGCGGTGTGTTTGGCCACCGGATGACACACAGAGCTATCGTAATTCATGTTTAATTTCAAAATTCTAACAACAACTTTGTGCGCAGTTTTGCGAATGCGTGGCTTATTAAGAATGGTTAGTTCCAGCAAAGTGTCGAATATTTTTTCCGTCGAACTTAACTGCCAAATCGCGTATTCTTGTTGTTCTAAGAAAATACCGATACAATTGCACAAACTTCGGACTATCAACCCATTATCGCCATTAATATATTTGAGTAAATATTCGATAAATACGCCACAGCTATCGGAAAACTTGAGTCTAATAATAGCTGGCGGAAGACGTGAACAAACCATTCGTATTAAACCGAAAGCAGCGGTCAATGATTCTTCGTTGTCCAATCTCTCCAGCGCTGTCATTAGTGACGCGAAATATTCGGTTTCGGTTTGTCGTCCGCCTTCAGCTTCAATAGTGTCTCTAACAGCTGCTAATATGGCAACCATTTGCTTATGAATAGCGGATGAACTGTTGAATCGATCAAACAATTGATTGAAACTAACATTTGTGCAGTTTGACCACACGCTCGCCAATGATTGGTTGGTTTGGTTGCCAACCGTTTGGGTTTCATCATTTAGTGATAGTGTTTGGAATTGATTCACGTGGTTGTGATGTGTGATCAGTTGTTCTGTTAGTGATAACTGAGTTCCACTGGGTTTTTGTTGACTCGCGATATCAAAATGTTTTGCTCGTAATCGATGTCTATTTGAATTTGGGTTACTATTACTAGTAGTTCCACGTTTCCATCGTTTGCCTCTTCCTTTGGTTGCTTTGCTCGCGATTCTCATTTTCATTAAACTTTTATCAATCAAAATTTAATAAATCAGTTAAAAACACGTGTTGGGTTTTAAATATATAAAATGTACAAAAATGACGTCAATTAATAAATGCGTATATACTGTTACAGACTAAATAATGTTTATACTGTTTATACTATACCGTACTATACTCACACTCACTGAGTCAGTACAGTAGATTCATATTTTCACAATTTTAAGCCATAATTTTGTGAACTACAGTTACTGTAGTATGTGAGAAAGAAATTTTGTTAGTTTTGTTAAACTTTAAAAAGAGTTAAACTGAAGTAAAATGTCAAAACTAATGAAACACAAGGGCAGGCCTTAAGATTACGGGACTAATATTAATGTTTGCCATGTGGGCAATCCTTAAAAACATGGGGCCCCTCTGATAAATGATTTTTTAATATTAAAGGGTACCCTAAAACTTAAGGATTGCCTTTTTCTCAATTAAAAGTAAATTTTTTCGAACAAAAAATTGAAAATACTTAATAAATACTAATTTTGAGGGTCATTATAAAAATTGAATGCAATTTTGTTGAAACTTTGATTAAACTCTCTCATATGCTCCCCATATCAATAAAATATCCACAAATCACATTTAATTATGACGACATCCATACATCAAACTTAATATTGCACTGATATGGTAACTAAAAGTAGTTCAAATGTGTAGTACACATTAAAGCCTAACCATATTTTTAAAATAAAACAATTCTCTATTTATTGCCGCCGAGAATAAATAATACTTAAACAAATAATATTTAATAAATTAATGTGTACTTTTATCTGAAAATTTTAAATAACTAAACTTTTTTGACGTAAATGTTTAATTGTAGGTATTAAACATATAAAACAAAGATAACAGTAACGCATGCGCATCACATATAAATAGATGTAAATTTGTTAACATTATATATCATATAAATTAGATTATTGAATAGTTGTACAAATTTTAGTTAAATTTATTAAATCATTATTAAATCAATATATAACCAGTTTAGTAGTTAACCATAATGTCATTATCGACGCACACACAACCATCGGAATATGATAGCAAGGATAGTGATAAGTTTAATTTTATCTATTCCTACGATTTGGATGATGTGGTGTTCAGGATTAAAGTGTAAGCT
>JAQIXJ010002441.1:0-15847 GCA_034700185.1 Phthiracarus laevigatus | reverse complement strand
AGATAATAAAATTTTTCAAAACGTATTTTTTGTTTTATTCGTATAATTTTGCTAATTTTCGTAAACAATACGTTAGAGCGCGCTCATCTGCATTAAAAATATTTTCTCTTTATACTTGAACAACTGTACACTGTTTACGTTCATAAAGTTCGTTACCGTATAATTGAATTGAATTGAATGATATGATTGTGGGAATAGATTGATTGGAAACATGAGTGTATTTGAACGTAAATGTTTGGATTTAGTGGTTTGTCCCATCGAATTGGATGGCGGATCAGTGAATAGAGAGACAATGGCCAAATTGATGTGCGAAATATGCAAGTATTTGATGTATGACAGACAACAGATACCGTTTCCAATGTCTCGCGCCATAAATATGATCACATTAAACGATAAGTTGTCGGAATTGAACGCTAATCAGAATCGCGTCATTCGTCTGATCGAGTGTTGCGATCAGTTATTCAATGAATTGATTTGTATCTCAAACGTACAACAGATCAGTTCAATCGATAGCGTATGCCTTTCTTTTGGACAAACATTGCAAACACCAAAAGAGTAATTATCATTTAGTATATCATATAATATTTGATTCCCAACTTATTATATTAATTATATTATTATCAATAAATGAGGTTATACTGGATTGTAATGTCATCGATGGACGTTTACGATATACAACACGCAAACCATTGCAATAAAGTTAGTTTGCGTTCATCAGTGACGCGATTCTTCAAAACCATTCTAAACGACGGAAATATTCTGTTCCAAAACCGAAAAGATATCGGTGTCACCAAAGCGTATTTACTGATTCGGTTGAAGCGAAATGAAACCGAATATCTGACTCAACATTCGGTTAACCATCACTCGATCGATGCCACGAATGGCGAACATTTGCTTTTCACTCCACTAAACAATTATCAAATCCCAAAACTTGGAAATCGATTCAAATTTATTATCAAAATGAAAGCTTGCGAATGTAATCCGATATCAGACGATAAATTTGATATTTACGATGATAACGACATAAACAAAGTTGATATAAATGGAGAAAAATTAAATAAGAATATGTCCGATTTAACCATAAACGATAGACCATTAACCGATATGAGCCCAATTGATTCAAACCAAGATTATATTTGGGTTCAAATCAAATCCCCATTAAAAGGTGTTTTATATACCGGCAACAGTACGACCAAACATTGACTTTTAAAATATTAATAATTCATTATAAATATTATTTATTTATTACGATTCGATTAAAATTAATTTTATATTACATTTAACAATAATTTTTAATAAAATATCATTTCGAATAGAAATGGCTACTTATTAAGCCATGAACCTCTCTTATTAATGCAATGACCCTTTTTGTCAAATTTAGCGAACGATAACTTCTTTATATTCGTATTAGTTCTCGAAAGTGTAGCTTTTTTGTTTCGCACATAAACCGCGTTTTCAATGCAACCATCGGTGGTGTCCGTTCCGCTTATATTTTGGTTTATTTGATTTTTATCGATATCAGCCAAGAAAGAACTAATCAATTGGTCCATTAATTTTGTTTGTCGCGAAAAAATTTGAAGAATTTTATCACTGGAATCGTCTTGAACTTCTATGAACAAGCATGGAATGCAATCAGGGTTTGTGGGATCTTTCGGTTCACCAATTTCGTACAATAATTGATTGTAGTCGACCGATAGAAGCAATTCCTAACGCCATAATCAAACTAATAATAGTAATCTTATCACTGGAAACAACGAGTACTACAACTTACGGATGGCTTTTTATTGATAATGTGCACGCCTTCGTTATTAATGGCGACCCAAACATCTAAGTCAAAGTGATCTAAAAGTGACGCCAAACCGCTCACTTGTTTCTCGATTTGTCCGCTGAAAAAAGCGCTTCCATAATAAGAATAACTCCAACAGTAACCCATATATTGGCGCAATAAATCGTACACTGATTCTGTTTTTGATATTTGCTTGTAATGCGAAACGATTTGTTGGGCGCAATGATTCCAATAACTACCGCTTAAAGTGCGAAATATTCCATTGATTTTGTTGCCGTAAATGTCTTTTTTATTGTGAACAGAGATGTATTTATGAATATTTTGGCGAAAATAGTCGACAGTATGCTTGAGTGGATCATAAGGACCCAAATCGATGGCCGCCTGAAGCGCAGCCAATCGCACGTAATCATTAGTGGCTGGATATCTGCCATCCAATACATTAACCTTTGCCTCGTCGTATAGCAGTCGAAGCACATTCATGTCCGACAACCATATACTCCTTTCCTCGTTTCTATCGCTGAATACATTTCGCTGCAAACTCAGAATGGGTTGGTCTTTCTCCACTAACTCGCTATTCATCGCTAATTGTGGCGAACATCCATATTTAATTAGCAGTGAATCCCATTTTGCCAAAATGTTATACGGTTTATGGTTTGGTTTGAGCTGTAGTTCCAAATATTCCGATATTATCCAAACCGCAAATACGTTTTTATACTTTTTCTTGAATTCTATCAGATTTGATGTTTGGTTGTCTTCGAGTGATATGCCCTCAAGAGTGGCGTTAACGATGTCTTGCGCTGTTATGGCGTTAAGTGATTTAGGAAATGGTAGCGACATCGATGAATCATTTGCTAACGAAATCGAGATTTCGTTAATTGATTGCAATTCGTTTAGCGAAGCCATTTCAACACTTACAGTGTAATTACTTGCTTCTATTAACTACCGTATTATTATTCACTCATAATATACGCATTTATTTGTTGTTTTGACAATTACTGTAATAATCTACTTAACAGGTAAAAGGGAGTGCCGTAACAATTACGCAATAATGGAGTTATTCCATCCCATAGTTCTAATCAATAATACCGTTATAACTAAGGATAGGATTTTCCTGTATGGTTTTATAAATTTTATAATCCAATTTATAATTCCCATAATTCAATTTATAAACGGGAGATTAATATGTTAACTTCTATTAAATATAAATAATTAAGTAAAGTTGTTTTATTTTCCTGGTTTATCCCGGTTTTGCAAATTAGTGAAACAATCCCGGTTATACACTAAATTATAAAAATTTCCCGTTTTTTCTATATTTAGTAACTATTTTTTAATTAATATAACAATGGCCTTCTAAAAGTATTCAAAATTGATGAAAAGTATGAAATTAGGGCATTGTTATAGTTCTAAGAAAATAGTTTAAAAAGTTAAACGATTTCAAACAATGAATGCTTAGTTTGAAATCTTTAGTTTAATAAATAGAGACGAAAATTTTAGGATAATCCTTATTTTTATAGGACATAGTTACAACTAATACAATAAAAGATGTGGACAAATCATATTAAATTAAGCATTTTGAGACCTATTTAATGTTCCTAAAAATCCTGAATTTTTAATTGAAAATCATGAAACTTAACTCCTGAAAATCTATAATAATACTGAATTTATTTTAAAGGAAAAAACATTAGTTTTTCCATCTAAATCAACTTTTATACAAGTTTTACTTTATTTTCCTGAATAATCCTGATTTTTAAACTTTTTTCCTTTTTCCTTCCTGAATTTACTCCGTTTTTAGTCTTGAATTTTTCGTCTCTATTAATAAACATTATGTTCGTGAAATGTTTAAATATTGCATTATTACGTGTGATGCACGGTTAAGTTTGGTGGATATAGTTTTATCTAAATTAAATGGATAATATCCAATTCATTATTTTGTAATTTTTAAAATTTTTGGCACTAACAATAAATCAGTTTTTCTCTCTATTCCAGTCTATCGCGAATTCTTTAGTACATAGTATACTACGAATTGCATACACGACTGCGTTAGGCGTGTTAATGCGAATTAAGCAATGCAATGCATTCTCAATGGCATAATACTGGAATAACAGGCATTTTTGTAAAATTAAATGTTTTCAATTATACTACAAATTTAATAACTTTTAAAACCTCATAATTACTTGTAAAATTGAAACCCTGCCTACAAATTAAGTGCGGCTTATACACTAGACTAGTAAATCGATAGCATTTTCGGAACCCGACAGGTTTGAACCCGACCCGAACCCGAGACAGTTGAACCCTAACTTCAAGCAAATGTCGATAATTTAAATATTGTAGTAGTCTTACAACAAATAATTGTTATTTAGTTATAAATAAAGTTCGAAATTTAAAAATAACAATAGTTTTCCTAAATTTTGTTTTTATAAGTTATTAATTGTTTTTTATATTTTGTTATAAAACCCGACATTCGTATACCTGTTTACTAGTCTACTATACACAAATACATTTTTAAAATATGTTAATTTCGAAATAATCATTAATGCTGCCTTTAATCGTAATTTTTTAATAATTTAGGGTCATTTTAGTATAAGTACCTATACCTCCAGCTTTATTGATGACATAATACCAGAATACTAATGAGTTTACATAGTCATGTATTAGAATGCCAGTATTTATGTTACACACATAATCATATGAAATTAATTACAATTTTAAATTACTATGTTAATTTTCAAATTTTAAATTTTACCGCCTGGAGTTAACCGGGAGATATGGTATACTAAGTTTAAGACCAAGAATTATAATTTTAAACTCAAAATAATCTTTCTGAAAATTCATTAGACTCCTGGAAATCGGGAGCATATGGTCACAATATGTACAATTTACATTATAATAAATATTTTTTACAAAAACATTTTATTCAGATTTTCAATTTATCGTAAATAATTCGCATCTGTTTAATAAAAGATTAAAAACGTTGTTAGGAATACAATTTGATCGAAATATAAAACAAGATTGTTGTGAATTTAAAATTTTAAGAAATATAATCGTTAAAATGAGGATTAAGTACGTTAGACATGATTTCGATTACAATAGAATATTTGTGATCATATTTCTGATTCACGTTCAAATTGCTGACACGTTTCGAGCAGTTTAAAAAAACATAATTATTGATTGGTGAGTAACGCAATAATCATGCAATATAAGTATATAAAAAAGTGGATGAGATGGAACCCGAGCCGAAACAGAGTATTTTTCATGTGTTGCTTCAAGTTTCCGCGATTATGGATTTCGGTGGCGTCGTATAGACCTAAGTTGCCTTTCGGTATCGTATAATATCTCAATACAAAACAATTAACAAGTGTTACAAATAATGTAATAGTTTAATGTGTATGTGTTTAGTTACTTGTATATGAGCCATGAGATGAGTGGAGCGTTAATCACGAATAAAATCCAATGATGCGTAAAAAATAATAATATCACTAATATGCCGTACGATATAAGTTCCGGTAAAACCCACTAAACAATTTGACAAAACAAATGATTAGCTAAGTTTTTCATAAATCATAAACTAATCAAACTGTTTCTTATGAAACATTTTGTTTACTTTTTTAAATTATGTTTAGAAGTTATAAACATTAAATAAAAAAAAATTATAATAATAAATTGAAATAATAAATTGAAAACCTTATTTAATTTGTTACAACATTGATGTGAATTGATGTAATCACACTCCAAATCGCTTAAAGTTATCACCTAAATATATATGATCAAACAAATATATAAATAGTGAAATTCATTAATGAATTTATTAGTAAAATGCATACAATATAGACAGTGAGGAATAGAAGTGTTCCGCTGTCGAACAGAGCGAACATAAATAGTGTTGAGTCGATACTCATACCGATTTCGTACAAACAATTAACCTTTTAAATCATATTTCAATATACACTCTAATAAATATTACAAACAAATCATAACATGACAATCACTAACTCGTAAAGTCAACCCATTATAATGCGACCAAATTTCAGTATCATCCCTATAATCCTATTGGAGTGTTACAGTTCAGATTATTGCGTATTTTTCAAAAATATTTTACAATTTTTATATTTTATATTTTACAAATATTTAACAATATTTTAGGCGCTTTTAGTTATCATACTGTTGATTTTATAGTAAATTTGTATTTAATAGTTAAGCAATTAATAATATAAAATTATAATAAAATTAAATAGTTTCATATTGAATGAACCATTAGATGTCACTACTGGAGGGTAGCAGCAAAATATACCATAACCACAAAACATAAACAGTATATAAGTACAAAAATATTTTCTCAGTATACTAGTGACCCCTAACGATATATAGACTAAAGCTATAGTATAGCACAGTATAAAATAAAATTAACATCTCATTAGAGAGCAGCAGTAGTATTTTGTCGTTATACTAATGTAAGTTTTATACATTGGTTACGAGTTAGTGGAACTTTCGCTCCATCTTTACGATTAGCAAGTAATCATAAACATTTCAATACAAACGATTTCAAACATAACAAATGTCGCAATCTATCTATAAGTATAAAAATGTATATATTGTTTGACATACGAAACTCATTTACATTTTATTTGTTAAATATGCATAATTGTATTAATGGAGCCAAACATATTAAGGTAACAATTATAACAATTTTTGATATATCATATACACAAATATATTTTTGTAGGCAAACTTAACAGCGGAACAACGGTTAGAAAAACACATGTATATGTTTAGAGCATACATCGCACACAACAAGTATGGCGTGATTTGCCATGAAATACTTGCATAAATATAACAATTAACGCCATATTTTCCTACTTTAGATAGACTTACATAAGAAATACTTAACAAGGTTTTTGTTCTATTTTTAGAAATAATGTACAAATCCGGGACTATTCCCAAAAACCAGCAAAACCTGGAAACATCGGGAAAATAAAACCACTTTTATTCAAATGGTTATATTTAATAGAAGTTAATATATTAATCTGCTATTTAATGGAAGGAAAAACCGGGATTTACCAGGAAAATCCTTACCCCAGCCATTACTAATGAGCAGGAATCGGATTATTATGGTATACCTTAATATACCACAATTTACAATAATTTAAGACTTATGCCATAATTTACCGTAATTTTAAAAATACATAAAAATACACCATAATTGTTTAAAATGTTAGTAAAATAATTATAATTGAATCTAAGTTAACCGGCAAACCACTTAAGATTTCAAAATTCAATCAAAAACAAGGACGACATTCATAGAGGGCATTAATCTAACCTAATAAGTTATTAATGTCAAAATAAACTTATATAAAATACGTACTAAATTCTATGGTCGAGCTAATTCGGACACAGACGGACGGACGGACAGTGCCAAAAGCGTAAGCTAGCCTTTTTCTAATCTAATAAAGTGAGCTAAAAAATCCAAACATTGAAAGCTATGTTTCTGAAGAAAAGAATTTTGATTTAATATGTAGAACCAAGTTTGCACCGCTAGTTTTTGTAGACTTTGAATGTTTATTTTTATCTCTTAAGAGTATTTTAACAGATAAACCTCATATGAGTATTAAACTTTAAAAAATATGCAGTATTTAGTTTCAATTCGAATAAACTAAATTAATATTGTATGCATTATTGTATAAATTATCACTCTTTTAATCTAATGTTTGTTTCTTTTGATTTTTAAATAAATGCTAAAATAGACACCATAATTTGTCTTTGAAGACACAATAATATCATACCATAATTTATCCCATAAGACACCATAAAAATCCGATTCCTGGTAATAATCGCTATCATATCCCGTACAATGTTTTAAATAGCTAATACGGTATACTCGTTATATATTGTTTAATTGTTTATCATCGCACTTTACATTTCTCGTGTAACTCTACAATGTTCTATAATGGATAAAAGTTTTAATATATTGTTAGTTAACGTCCGAAATGTAGCTAATATCAGTATTGTAGGAGAACGTGACGGAGGGAGAACTTCATTTAAATTTATAATATGATTAACAATAAAATAAATATTTCATTTGACAATTTTTGTGCTTTCAGCATCCACTTCTTGATATTGAAACATATTTGCCAAATAATATTATTTGAAAATATAATTAAATTACAGTTTAGATTTATTCATAACGTTTTTTCTAAGTTATTAGATTTTATTTGCTTATAGTTTCTCTTTTAAAAATAAAAGCTAATTGTATATAAAATTGTATACTTTAAAATAATCTCGTATGCATAATATTGATCTCATGTTTTCAAGAAAGGATTCTTGAACCGCTATTTCAAAATTTTTGACAAGAAAAATGGGGGTTGCGAGCTAATTAGCAACCCTAAAACTATATTAACTAGAAATGAAAGTATAGCATGATTTGAAATTAAACACTTATTCTATAGCGACATAACTCATTGCAAATTTAGTTATTGAACTGAATGATGAGACCGCTATTTGCTGGATGATTGTCTTGAAACGTATTCAAATAATTTGATTGTGTATCAAATTTAAACTGTCTAAAAGTATCTCAAAATATTGAGAATAATTTATAAATAATAAAAATAAATTTTACTTCAAATAAATCGAAGTTAGAATACACGTTTTTTCTGGTTGCTGTACATTCATTAATGGAATATTCAATTTATTAGTTTTATCGGTATAATAATAAAAACAGGCCCCTTTAACATTCCATTAATGGTGCTATTTTCAAATTCACTAAAGTTTCACTAATAAAAAATTTTTTACCCGTTGTTCAGTTTGAATGAGAAAGGAACTTAGCATGAGTGGTAGAATTTTTAAAATAGAAAATAGCAGATAATGCGATGGAAATGGTGATTACTAAAATTTATATAAGAGTAATTTAAATTTTACAAATTGTAAATGAGAATTGAAATTTTTGAAATTATTTTTTAAATTCTAAGAAACAAATTACTAAGGCTCCACTATCGTAAACAAAAATCTCGGCAACGTTCCATTACCTGTAATATTTTAAAAATTCAATAACGTTCCACGTTAGTGGAGCAAAATTTTCTATCATTAACGACTAAATCAAAGTCTAAACACTTTTTTATTCATTTTACACTGAGTAAGCTACGCTACAGATCGTTCGGTAAAGTCGTTGGTCAATAGTAAACAAAACTATAGTTAACTATTCAATGCGCTAAAATCTGAGATGGATGTGGGTTTCTAGTAAAGTAAAATTTTTAATAATTTCCCATTAGTGTCAACAGTTCATACATTGGGTTCATATACTTTATAACGATATTTATTACGGAAATTGTTATTCCAAAGAATGATGAGTAAATTTAAATCTGAACAAACCCTATATTGGGTTACTGTAATTAATATTAACAGCATTGTGTTTTAACTTACCGTTGATTTAACACGGAAAAAGATGTTTTCGATTAATAAAAATTTGAAAGTTGCATATCTAAAATTTTGTATTTTATTAAATATAAATAAACAATTAACTAACAAAAAAACGTCAAACATGAAATAACTACAAAAATCGTATTAATTTTTTTGTGGGGCAACTAAAAACTAATTTTTTCGTGTCCTCCATTACAATCTCGTGACTACCGCTGACGAGATTGACGTTGTTTTGGATGAAGTGCGGCGAGTGGTACCACCATTCGGGCAGCAGCGCAATAAATTAAGTTTAGTGAAATTAGTGAACGCCAATAGAATGTATAGTCCTTGCAAACTATTGAACACTATGAATAATGTCCACATGAAGAAATATTCGGCGTACGCGGCCACGAATCCAATGATCCATGTGATGCCCATTATTGTGGCTAATTTCATGTAAAGCACGAAACGAAATCGTTCGTTCCGTCTGTGGATGTTCTCTCTGGCGATACGCGATTCGCTCGACACCGAACTTATCTTGATTGCCGTTAATATTAGCAGCACTTTTCCGAAAATGAAATTAATGATTAATAAATTATATTGTTTTTTTCTGATGAGAAATCTATCATCAAAAATTAGCCTAAATCTTATTTTATAGACCTGTTTATTTTTAGCTAAACATTAAACGAAAATATTTATGCATTCTTGAAAATTACGCTATTTTTTAAATACAGGAGTGTTCTCTTAATTATGATAGAGTAGTTAATTTTAATTCTTAGATCGCGCGCTTAAGATATATTGTCAGAAATGGAAAAAATTTGAATTTCAGTGAATATATAATAACAATTAATATCACGCTATTCAGACAATCAAGTGACCAAAAACCTATCTTTGAAACAACTTAAAAATCACTAACTAAACGAAATAAAGCAAAAACTAAACGGTTTGACAAAAAAGGCCATTATCTTAAAGAAAAATAATAAATAAATTGAAATTTTGTCTGAAATCCATGAATAAAAATATTCACGAAGATTGCGGTTTTGTTACGAGTATAAAAAATAAAGTTCATAAAATTTATCCGAACCAATTAAAGTCATTTTTACATAATGACACGGCCAGCAGCAGCCTTACCTCCAGAAAATCTCCATTAACTCGAAGAAGTAAAGTAAAACTTAGGAATTTCCACAATTCTAAATTTTGACAATTCGGACTGTTCACCGCAAGATTTAATTGGTTTCAGTTACTTAAAACAAATACTTTTTCCTCGGAAAGGGTAAAAACTAATCGAGATTTGGAAAGTTTGTCAATAACAGTGGATTAAGATGGACATCGTTTTAACACGAAGAGTTTTTCAAAGTTTGAAAAAGTGTTTGCGTTTGGTTTCTCTTAACTCTGGTGTACACCTTGAAAACACAAAACATCTTCATTTGAAATCAATAAACATTTTATAACATTTAATAAACATAAAGAGTCAGTCAAAATTAAGCAAACACTCCTTTAACGTTGTGAATGGAATTCGTTATTAAGATCATCGAGTGTAAGATAAAAATATAATAAGGCGTATAAAAGTTTTAATTAATAGTTGCAGAAAAGGTATAAAATAGTTTCAATTATTATCAAAACTATCAATAAATTTTTCAATCTTTCGTTTTGTTTTTACTTAAATTGGCAACACTATGGTAAAGTCGATAAGATTAAAATTTAATTTTGTCGATTCGTTAAAAAAGAATAAATGGTCTTCTAATAAAAAGCATCTAAATTTCTTTTGAATCTTATAAATAATCGTAACATTATGAAGGGTTAAATTTATTCGTAAATATTCTAAGCTTTAACCTTTACAATAGAACATAAATACTATAATAATATTACTTTTGATAATTAATAGCACTTAAGGAAATAAATTATTACCAGAATTCATGACAAGCAATATCGCCAGCGGAGCGGCAAAGAATATATTAAGTGCCAAACGGTTTGCGATCCAGCAATGAGTGGTGCCATACGATGGGGATATGGAACCAAGAATGCCAAATCCATCGCTACTTTTATCTTCGGGGATTATCAGATCGACAACCACTGCTGCCAATATTACTATTAACGGCAATCCCCAACCATATGCCGCATAAATAAACAACTGTTGGCCTATTAAGCGGTTTTTGTGCCGCATTTGCATAGTGGAAAACACGCGATAGATATCGTAGGAGAGCACAGACATCCAGAAAAACGAGGCGAGAAAGAAGTAATGTATTAAGATTGCTATCAGTTGACAGATAATGGGAATCTCTATACGATTGATGCCAAACAAAAATAGTAATTGAGCGCAGATTAATGATAGCGACAATAGTATCACTAATATAGACGATAGCCGTCGAGGTTTTTCGCCGTAAACAAAGAATAAAACGAACTTAATGGCTAAACTTGTTATTGAAACGAGTAAACACCCGATCGTTATGTATGACTGGGAATAATGGAATTTATTTTCGATATAATTATCGTCCGAATTAACGCATATTTTTAGCTGATTCGTGTACGAATCGATTTCGTATTGGCTCGAGTTATAGCTTCTATTGCTTGATATCAAATAGACAAACCCATTGCTTAATAATCGATATTCTTCTGGTTCAATGATTATTTTCGGGCAAATTTCAAATGGATTAAGCGAATGGTTGACGCGTTTATCGGGAAACACGCATTTCCCATCTTTAAGTACGGAATTTTCTTTGCAATAAACCCGACGACATATTTTCTTCCACGGGTCAAAAATATGCGATTCCTCGCACTTGGATTTCGCTCCCACATAAGCGCCACCTTTTATATTGATATCGAGAAGAACGGAGAACGAAAATGTGAACTCCGTTTGGGTTATTGTGACCTGGGATTTGTGAACCTTTTCCGGACATATCGTCTGTTCCGCCGATATATTATTACATTTAGCGCAGTATTTGTTTTTATAAAGCTTCGACTTTCTTCGATGCTTTATCGGAGCTAAATGTAGGGAACAATCTAATATTTCGTTTTCGGTATGTGGTTCAGCGTCGCAGCTATCAATAAGATTTGGCAAATTACACGATTGCATTGAATACGATAATGGCTTATTGAAAGTCAGAAAGCAATTACTTTCAACCGTTTTGTGGCAAAATGTTTTCGCTTGAAACGCTTCTGTATTTTCGACATCAAAATTACAAACAGCGCAATAAATATTTCTGTAAGTGGTATTTGTGATACGGTTGGCTATTGGCACCGTTAGCAACATATCGCGCTGATTTGTTACTATGCCTTCGCAATTAGACTTAATTTCGTTAAAATTATTATAATCATCTGAGTTGATGTTATCATTGTTAACAGCGGTGGTCTGCGTGCGCCATAATCGGGAACACTTTGATACGGCGTAGAAATACATCTGTTTGATTCCATCCGCGCCTCCAATTAGTAGCGATAAGCATGAATATCTAGTTATGAATAGGGATGTGTTCATATCGAGGTCTACGTCAACGCAACAGTCACCGTAAATGTGACACTCATCGGGATTGCATGAACACTCGGTTAATGGGGACAGCGTTGGATTAGACAGTGATTGATTCGAGATGGATAATAATGCGTTTGATGAATATTTAGATAGGTTTGACGAAACGCCACTTTGGTTCACGCATAACTGATGCTGAGGGCACTCGAGACCGAGCGCACATTTTCCATAGTTATCGATCCACAAAATTAGGACAATGGTTAATGGGTTAATAGTTAGGCTACTATAATATCTTCCACTCATTTCGGATTTAAAACAAACTGTTACCTAAACTGTTGCAGCGTTGGTATATATTTTAAAACTTTAATTTCTAAAGCGTTTCCATTTGTAAATACGTTTATGTTTTTACGATTTCGCAATACACTTATCATTTGCACAGCTTTTTCTTCTTTTCGTATACAAGTTTAATAGATTGTTTCTTTTTATCTTTCGCTTCCATACAATTAAACGCAAAACAATAAAAACAAATCTTTTTAAAAAAATTAAAAGTTTTGCTTATCTGTTTCGGTGATGATACGACTACAAGCATATAAGTTTCACTTTTTATTCGTACGCCTTCGAGCTTTTTTTCTCGAAGTATCTTTTTAAACTTTATTTATAACATTAACACTTTTTATTATTATTTATCTAAAAAAATTACACAACATTTTAAAATATTATGAAAAATTCGTCGATGAACTTGATTAACAACTAATCCAATTAATTTCTCATATTATTTTTCTGCGATCAATAAACACTGAATAAAGTTCTCAAAAAATGTTGTTTCAAAACTTATGAAACAATATATTCTTGTGCTCAATCATCTGTAAAGTGACTCCAAACAAAGTGTTTCTTTTCCCACAAAATACTGACCTTAACCTCGCTTTATATTTCGGTTTTATTGAGCATATTCAACGGCACTCACGCACTCTTGTCGACAGTGATCATTCACATTAAGCGTCAAAATTTTTTGTCGCTGCACAACAAAAACTCGTCTAAAGTTAGAGCAAAATAAAGTAAATAATATTGAAGCCAATAAATTCTTATTAGTTTAGCTACAGTTAAGAAGGTTAACGCTGATGTGGGCTTTAATTTCCTTCTGATATACATTGCGAGTATGCTTTGTTTGATTTTCGTCGCTCTCATTATGTTTTCGGTTTTTTAATTTCGTTGATAGTTTTTTTCAACTATAGTTATTGCCTAAAACTGTTTTTTGATATTTTCTTGGCAATTAATTGAGTTGCAATTAAGTAAATGAAGTCATTTAGAAATTTTATTTAAAGTTTTTAATCCAAAAAAATTCGATGTATCATAAATTGGATTTTTTTTTAGATTTTCATTAAAATAATGCAATAATTTTTTGTTGCTAATGTTTAACGACAACAAAATTTCATGAATAACAACAGAGTAACGAAAGAAAATGAAAACATTAAAACATTATAATAATATTGACCAAAACTTAAGTTAAGTGCATTTTTGTGTTGAAAGTTGCGCGAAATAAATATTATTTAACGGAAATTAAATTTCGTTCCTCAAATTTATTTCAAATGTGTACTATATATTACTTTTTTCCCGTCAATTCTGTGAAATGTTTACTACTTTTTTCTAACGAGTAAGATTCACGTCACGAAATAAGATCATTAAATGTTTTTATTTTTAACTTTAAGGTTAAATTGTATTTTAGATGTAAATAGACTATTTAGACGATAAAATATTTCTATTTATTTTAGAAATTAATATTGTGATGTCACTCTGATGATAATCAATAGAAAATTATAGCGAAAAAAATTGACAGACGAATTTCGCGAGAGTTTAAAGTTTTCACCTTTTAAATTTAGTTTATACAGTAATTGTTTTCATATACTCGGTACAACACTTAATTAGTTAATCTGTCTATAAGGTTTAAGATTATTCCGTATATACGTTAATTCATAATTAAAATGAATTGTTTTTTAGCAAATGCCAAAAATTTAAATGCAAAAAATCTCTGGAGTTCGTTCGATTTAGACTGTCCAAACGTAGAAAATTTTAGGCTCGAGCCTTTTTGTTTTTAAGCTTAATTATATGATAATAACGTTGGTTTTTTGATGTATTGATTTAGTTATTTTAATATTATCAATAAATTAGAATCAACAAACGTTGTTTACATCATAAGTTTGTTAAATAAAAACTTTCTATCTATTTAACTTAAAACGCCCAACACAGCAATATATTTTTATTATAAAGTCCGATCCAAGCCCGTTGATTGAGAAACTTGTAGGAGGCTGTTAGCACGTCAAATTATGCACTTTAACGACTTATTGCCAAACCAAAAATTGCCAAAAACAAAAACACTTTCGCTGTAACGGCCAACTAAAACATCATTTTGCACGTTTAAACTTTTGCACAATTTATTCTTAACATGTCATTTATAACTGATTATGATTTGAATAATCAAGCACTGTATGAACAAACAGCTTTTACAGAATTTTAAAGTAACTACCGTCCGTTATTGAAAGAAAAGATAATTTTTTCTAAGTTCAGACATTGAAAAAAGTCTCAAATTCTATTACCGAAAGCGAATAAAACAAATGAAAGGGAAAAATTTAGTTATCGCCTTAATTATTTATGAAGGTTAAAATTATATCTAATTCAAAATAATATCACTGAACACACATGCATTGTTTCAACAAAACTAGTAAGTAAATCTGCTTTATTTAATTTTATTGGCGCTATCGTTAAATTGGTTTCGCCTAACAAACAAATAAAATAACAATTATATGATTATGTGCCAAAAGTCTGTATTTATTTGTTACCAGTAAATGTGTAAATTACGGCAATTATCATGTAATTTTATAGATAAACACTATGTAATTTAAATGCATGGTAATGAATACATTATACAAAGATAAATGTATACCCTTTACCCTTTAATTCGTAAAATTTTATAAATTTAGTGTAAACATTTTAACGATGAATTTTGTCTACTAAGTTTTTAACCAAGTTAAAGCATTTTTTTTACTTTATTTTTTATTAAAAAGTTAAATAAATTTCGTTTAGCGTTAAAGTTATTATAAAAGTTAATGAACGTCTAAAATAGACATGGAAAAAATTATGACCGGACAGGACAGGATCGGGATTCAGCAAATTTTTACGGGATTTATCGGGACGGGATTGTGCCAATTAAATATCGGGAC
>JAQIXJ010002440.1:0-15849 GCA_034700185.1 Phthiracarus laevigatus | reverse complement strand
TATTCAAGTTTTGTAAATTATTGAATAATTTTCAATATTCGCAGATACTCTAAAATCGATTGACAGCGCGTTTTATTGACTAACTTTTAGGACGTGTGCAAAATAAGTTTGGTTTCGTGTGCACAAAATCTTAGTTTCGTGTGCACAAAATAGAGTGCTGTGCGCAAACTATTGCCATGTCATTTCCATAGAAATAATGATTTGCATCAATTATAGGAACTTGTTTATTAAACTTTTTTGATACTTTTTAAGTGATTGCATTGTATTACATTTCCTGATAAAGAACTTTCCTGATCCTTCCAGTAGTTTTCCTAAACTGCATTTCCTAATCACATTTTATCAATTGATTATTTTTAAACGATATACTTTTGCGTTTTTGTAACTTATCATTTCGTATTTAAGAACTAGTGGTACAATTACAAGCTAGACTAAACTCGAAAGAAGTAGTCTAATAGTAGGCGTAAAATTATAGTAAATAAAGTGTGCTTAATTTTGTTTGTGGTTGTTTTGAATATTTTATTGGATTTTGCATTAGCCTTTATTTAATAACTAAAAAAAATATTTTATTAAATGACTCCCAAACTTTTTCTTTCGAATCATAGCCAAAGTCTTTCCTCGCAAATACCAATTTAGAATTAACTATAAACCCTTTAATTATTTTTAATCAAAGTAATTTACATCATATTTTGAATAAAAAAGTCTGTTTAATATATTCTGACAATCATAGCAACGATGACTAAAATCATAAATTGATAAATTTATAGGTACAATTATGTTCTAGAATTGCATTAAAATGTGACTTAATATCAACTAATTGATTAAAACTAAAGCAAATTCAACCAGATTTTTAAACCATTAAATAATTTATGAATAAACAAAACATTAATCATGAATAACCGGTGAGTGTTTATTAGATTTACGATCAATTAAATGAAAATGAAAAATGATCGCCGATTTAGTAATAAGTACATATGAGGTAATAATTATAAGTATGTTACAATTTTTAAGATTCAATATTCAAAATAAATTATTAGCGATATTTTAAACGTAATAATTTTAACGCTTTAATTATAATAAAATAATATTAACAGTACTTTTTCAAAAAACACATTAAAATTTATTCATTAGCGGAGGACAATCAATTCGGAGATAAAACAAATATTGATAATGTTTAATACTAATTAGATGGCAAAAGATGGTGCGATAACATATCCTTGTGATTTCGAAGTTTTGACATATACTTCGTTTCGAAGTCGCACTGAGGAAAACAACATTTGAATTTAATGCTGATATTTGAAGCATCAAAATCAAGTTTGGAACGATTAGAGTATTCAATGTGACGTTCAGGTTCACGTTTAATTCGCATATTATCGAAATGTTCCAAATCTTCCACGTTGTTGGGTATAATAGGCATATCTGTGGGTTCTTCGGATTCAGATTTCGTATTAGCTATTAGATTCCCAATAACCGTGTGATCTTTTTCTTTGTGATCAATTAACGCCTTTTTGTTCGCGAAACTTTGCTTACAGTCAAACATATTGCATTTATGCGCCAATTTTTTATTTAACATCCGATGAGTTTTCAAATGATCGTCCATAAGCGCCAAATATCCAGTCCTAAACTTACACCACTCCGTAAACTTACATTTATGGTCACTGTGTTCCGTATTAAACTTACACACTTTAGACGTGCATTTATAATACTGTTCGCCATCTGTTTTAATACACTTGAAATCTGCATTGTGAACTTTACGCTCATGAGCGTTCAATGTCACTTTCTTTTCAAACCTTTCATCACACACTTCGCAAGCAAACGGTTCAGAGCTTTCAGAAGATTCTTTCGCTTTACTGTGCACGCTCTTCAGATGGCATAAAACCTTATAACGAGTGGCCGACGAGAAACTGCATTGAGTACATTTGTATTGATCCGTCCGTTTATTATACTTGACCTTTTTAGAGTCTGATGGATGCTTAACCTTTTTAGAGTCTGATGGATGAACGATGCTCTGATGAGTTTTAAGGACAGATAGCGATGGATAACAGTTGCCACACATTTTACACGCAATATTCTTATGACTCGATTCGCCAGATTTTGGCGCCACTTTGTCTGAATGGACTGACTTGATGTGCTCCATTAACTTTTGTTTGAACGAAAAAAGAGCGCCACATTTCTTACACTTATTGAGTATAGGTTTGGTGAGCTTACTCTTATTACTCTTAGGAGTAGCGTTTGATGAACTAGTTTTAATTATTTTCTGAGATGACTGCGAATCAGTTCCATTTAACTTCATTTTCCTCGGAGTTAGTGAATCAGTTTTATCAGATGCTTGTGAATCACTTTTATTTAACTTCAATTTCTTCGGGGTTTGCGATTCTGTTTTATCACTTACTCTTTTGTTAGGCGTCAAACTTGGCAATGGTTTGTTAGGCGATAGGCGAACATCGTTTCTTTTCATAAGCGTTTTCTTAAAAACAGGAGATTTCACTTTTTCTTCGTGTGACTTCAAGTGCACTTTTAGGCGAGATATGCGGTCCGCTTTAAAGTTGCAATTATCGAAATCACATTTATATGTATGCCGTAAATCACGTAACTTAAGTGATACCAACTGTAAACTATGCGCTATTTTCTTGTGATGCGATAGTTTGTTATGTGTGAAGAACTGTTTCGGGCATTCAACGCATTGATATCGTTTTTTAATAATTTTTGGCGCCTTTTCCTTCTTTTCGTTTTCCATCGGTTGGGGTTTAATCACATTTTTAAGTTTGGTTTCGATTTGTTTGTATTTGTCTTCCAAATTATTAAACTTAAGTTTATTGTCAACATTTTGCTCGCAATTACAGTTAACGCAAACAACCGTCAAATGGCGACGATATTCGTCAAACAGCGCCAAATAATTGCGTGCCATTAATAACTCGTCCGATAATTTTCGATTTTGTTCTGTTAGTTCCGCGAATAAATCATTCATTTTAACGCACACATCATTCGTTGCCATGTTTTTGAATGTATATTAATGCGCGCAAATAAAACAAAACAGTAAACCTTGTTTTCTCAAATATTCACTATTTCAATGGCATTACGATCGTATCATTAGTTAAATCAATAGAATTGGTCACAAAATTGCAATTGTCTACGCTATTATAATAAGCGCATACCGATTATAATTATTGTTTGATCACAATAAAAATTTATATTCAACAATAGAAAGCGTTTGTGATTGCGCTCAATGTGTTTGTAGAGAACGGAATTTTAAAGGGTTTGCGCCATATTATGCAGTTCAGCCCCAAAATTATATTTATCGCGAACCAATGTTTTTTGTTGCGTAAAGTAGAAATATTTAGGTTAAATAGTACGCATAAATAATTGAAACAGTTATGATAACTCTACTCGTAAATAGTTTCTGTAAAGTTGTGTATAAATCTTAAATCTACATATATTTATCGTTAGTTAAATGCCAGTTTCGTATTTAATATTTGCGATGCATTTGGACGCACACGTATCAGAGCATCAATTAGGGTAAAACAAAATGAATTGAATGCAGAGATACTATAAGCTTTTCTTAACGGAAAATTAAACCTCTTCTGTGTATGAGACCATCAAACCCCCATTAGAATTACATTATGTATAATTATCTATGAGTTGGTGTCAAATATATTTATAGATTAGCCTAAAACAATTTGGGGGCAAGATTTCAACCCCACTCTTCGTGATTTCATATTAATTTCCGCATTCATGAAAATTTATATCTACATTTTTGTAATAATGAAATATCGATGCTCTCAATAGAAAAACACGAGTTTTAATATCTATTAGGAAAACTTTTTGAAAACTTCAATAACTTATGTGCATAAGAAATTAAATTAGTTTGAACTAAAGCGACGATTTCAACCAATTATAAACGTGTCCACATATTTATTTACGTTTTTGATAACTTGTAAGACAAACATAAACAAGTTTATAGATTTTCAATAACAAGAGATAACAATGTTTATTTAGCATCCAAAATAACAAGTTTGACCAGTAGTGGGGATAGTTTTGGGTGACCTTGAAATCGTATTAATTTTTACTGTAAACTCTAATGTAAAACACTGTCAACATTTTTTAGGAATACCATAATACCAGTTATTATATAATAGTGCTAAATATGAACGCACGATGTCATGAAACACTAAAAAACATTAATAGTTGCAAAAATGTCAATAAATGGCAGAACGAAAATTCACGAGACTTAAGGCGTCGATATCCGAAAACGCGGCAAAAACGCGCGAAAACGTGTCGCGAGAGTTACGACAATCGCTTATTAGCGATTCGATATCGAATGACATCGACTTTGAGTCAGTTTCGTTCGACTTTGATAAATATAGCGGCTCTTCAAAAGAGGAAGTGTTTCAGTTCCCAACAAATGACATTAAGGTAAACCCATATATTCTATCTTTGATTTTACGCATAAATTTTTAATTATGAATTCAGTTTTCAAAAAGTTTTTTAATAAAATTAGTCTTCGTTTGAATTTATTTATTTGCTTTAATTAAAAGTTTTTTCACTAAAAAAATTAGTAAAACTTTTTATGCGATAAGTTCTAATATTAAAATAACTCGTAAATATATAGAATTCGAGCGTTGAACGGCCTAATAATTGGCGTAAACAGTCGGCACTCGAGCTGACAACGCCATCGACGCTATTCGCTCGCGAATGCATACGCCATTACGAATCAAACAAGAATGTGATCCAATTCGTAAGCGACAAACACTGCGGTTCGCTATACGAAACGTGTCCGCAAAGTAGCGCCAAATTTGAATTGAAAGCGCATGCGTTCGAGAGCGACGACGAGATCATCGACGATGACGTCGACTTTCTTCCGCAAGATTCTGATCCCGATTTCGATAGTCGACAAGAATTGGCCAGAGTTTTGAGCGATAAGCAAATCGATTTGAAACAGTTTGAGATTAACCTGTTTTCGCCGTTCAATAATGACCTGCAATCTCGAAAAGGTGGTCACACCACTCTTAGACAGCGCACAAATCAAACCAATTTCGATGAACTGCGAACCAAAAGTTTAGTGCTAAGCGTTTTAAAGCTGGAATTTGCGTTAAAACAATCGAATGGAAAGCCAATCGAAAGCTATTTCTGTTCTGTTTCGTTGTTTGACACGAAAATCGGGCGAAAAGTTTCCCAAGATTTTCACTTTCAATTCAATAATGGAGTGAATGTGACGAACGACGAGTCGCGTGACGCCAAACGTGGTTTCGATGAACGGTATGACGTGTGTTGAGATAACCGTTAAGTCAATAAAATTTATTTTAATTAACAGGTGGTTATCTCGCGGTCATAACAATGCCATATTTACGGTCGACATACGCGATAATAGTAGCTTATTCTTCGTTTTGAGGATCGAAAAGTTTTTGTCGAAAAACTCGAACGATTTCTACCTGAACGTGACGAATAAAAACGCTTCAAAAGCGCACAAATCCGCGCTCACATCAAATTGTAGTTCATTTTATCAGCCATTTGTGTGGAGCGCTAAACGTTTAGATCTGAAAAATATTAGTTCCTCTTTTGATTTAGTATTCGACGTTTTCTACAAACAAGACATCAACAAATTATCGGACGATTCGGTTATTAATTTGATCAATAATAACTTTGTGGGATGCACTGTAATCTCTGGAAAGTTAGAAACAAGAATCACGGAATTTGACTCGAATTCGACGCGCGAATCGGTGCTCAGTTCCTCATTGTTTCCCGTTTTTGAGTCGATTAACACCGAAATTCGTCCACACATTTACGTTGAATCGCTTGAATTGAGCGCAAAACCAAACACAGAATTCGTTCATTTGCTATACATTTACCCGCAATTATTAAAATATGATTCGCAGAAAGTGTTTTCGAAGGCACGCAACATATCAGTAACCATTGAACTTCGAGACAATGACCGAAGCGATGCCAAAGCGTTACCAATCATTTTCAATCCTCATTATTGCCCGATATTTGTTCCCCAATTGTCCACCGCATTGACCCGCCATAACGTTACGCCAGAGTTTTATCAAGAGATTAAAGTTGCGCTTCCATTGAACGTCAATTTAGCCAAATTTCACATTCTATTCACTTTCTATCACATATCGTGCAAAGATTTCACTAAAAGTTTGATCGGTTATTCATGGCTTTCGCTCGAAAAACAGATACACTGCGAAACTGGTATTTATTTGTCGATTTTCGGTTCACTACCCAACGGTTATCTCTCGTGTCAATCGCTTGGCTTAGGAAAGGGTGGGTTTAGTATAGACAGATTTAGCGTTTAGTTTCTAAACATTAGTATTTATTTTTAGGATTTTCTTTTTCTGAACCAGAGCTTCGTTTTGTGGGAAAGGATTTGTTTCGCGTTTCGCTCAAACTGGTGTCTACTGTTATGTCACGCGATTCCGAATTGCAGAACACTATGATCGGTGTGACGCGAATCACGTGCTCTTCGAGGGATGATTCGCGTGAACTGTCGAAATTGATCGCAATCGAGAGAGCGCTCCAAACCAAACAATTGAAAGCATTAATCACGTGCGACAGAATCGAATTGATCCGATTCTCGCAGATTATTCTCCAACATTTGATGAAGCTTTTCGTATACTCGATCAATAGCGAAGTGTGGGAACAAACGCTGCAAACTGTGCTCAATTTAGTGTCGATTATCGACAATCAAAGCGTATTGAATGAGTTCGTTGAGGAAACGTTCACGTATTGCGCGTTTGGCGATGACTTATTTCACGAACAATTGCTAATCACTATTAATAAATTGGATCTAAAGGTTGAACAAAATTATCGCCTCATATTGAGAAACGCATGGTTTTTGGTAAGATATAGCAATGATAAATATCTATATTATTTTAAATTAATTATTAACTTTTATTTGGAACACAGTTTCGAGTTTTAATCAAATCATTAGTTCAATCGAGTATCGACACATTTTCGCAAAACTTCAACCAACAATTAAAAGAGTTCATGAGTTCACTGGCATCGCTCATAATCACTCAATCGCGCGACAATTTGCAAGAATCGCGTGACGCAAACAAAGCCATCTCTCACTTCTTTTCCCGTTTGCTGTCCATTCATCACAAAAAGGGTTTCGTTTTCCGATTAATTCTCTACCATTTAAGCGCTTGTTCTCAGTCTCGGGACACAGTTCTCACGGAATTGCGATTGCAATCGATAGCGCTCGTGACCGCACACGAGCATTACGTGCCGCTAAACGCGTGCGAAAATTATTCCACCAAATTGTCGAAACTATTCATGGAAAAGCATTTCTTTTCGTATATTTTGTTTAATGAATTCAAGAATTGTATTAACAGTCAAAGCGTTCGACACGTCAGGCAACAATCGATCATTATTTTGCGAAATTTGTTGGCAAAACACTCGTTTGATTCGCGATACCAATCGCGAGACAACCAATTGCTGGTTACATCGCTTTACTTGCCTATCATCGAAATCGTGATCGAAAACATTAATAGGCTTATGGTGGATAGCGTTCAAGTGGCTGAAGATTCGAGTGACGAAACAAGCAATAAGTCGAAAACTATTAATCAAAATTTTTGGTCGGTTTTGTCGCAAACAAATCACATGTTTTCGATGGACTTAACGCGCGAAAAGTCGTTCCCCGTTCGTCACAATCGGATGAATTCGCTGCCAATTCGACTTGATTTCCTAAATTCAGACGAAATTCGTGATATTTTAATAATATTTATGCAAATCGTTAAATATCACGCAACAACTATTCACCGCAATCTCAACGACAAACAGATCAATGATTTTTATCGTTTATTGGAAATATCGTTAAACTGTTTCGAATACCGTACGAAAAAGTGTACGGAAATTCGCGCGAAAACTCTGCCCACAAACGTGAACATCGAAAACGATTTAATCGATTACCTGTCGAAGCAGAACCTATCGATACAGACGTCGCTAATAGCGCTCCAATGCATTCGTTCGCTCAGTTCGGAAAAGTTGGCCAAACAAAACTTCACGCTATTCATGACACTGCTGTCGAAGCCGCAAAGCGAGCAAATGTTTTTGCTCATATTTTCTTATTTGCGACACTTTGTACGGAAATTTTCGCACCTATTTTTCTCGTGCGATTCGAACATATTTTTGGTGAAAATTGTCGATAAAATCATATCGTTTTGCAATTCACGTTCAGTAGCCGTCCGTAACGATGCCTGTGCCACACTATACGCCTTATTTTGCGCCAATTTTGTGCTTAAACAAGACGTGAGAAAAACGTATTTCCAGACTATTGTTTGCGTTTCGCGATTCGTATCGAAATACTCAAACCTATCGCGTTTCGAATCGGCAATCAATCGTATGGAACGACTATCGCTCGATAGAGTTCTCAGTCACGAAGTGTCGCGTGAGTTCAAAAAAACGGTGGACCGAACCAGAGAAATCGTTTTCGCCACCAGAGAAATACGCACGCATTCGCGTGACCTGTTTCTGGCGTGCGAGTTGAGGCTAAATCTCGCTAATAGTTTGACGTCACGCGAATTGAGGCGAACGTGGTTGGAAGGAGTTGTGTCGCTTCACGTTAAAAATGGTGATTGCGTTGAAGCGGCCATGACTTTGTGTCGCGTTATCGTCATTTTGCTTAAGCAATTGCGTTCAATTTCAACCGGAAAAGTAGACCACATCGAAGAATCGTTGGCAATAATGGCTAAAATATCGTCTAATATTAAGAAAGAAATTGAGGCCAATGATGACGATGAGAATTCGTGCGAAGACGATAACAATCACGTCACTCTACAATCATTAGGTTAACTATTGTAGAGTAAAAATAATCATATTATACGGTAATAATCATATATTTGTACTTATTTTGTAGAAAATGTGATCAACGATTGCGTTGAGCTGTTAGAAAATGCAGGGATGTATGAATACGCCACAAATATATTGAAAGTGCTGTTACCGTTTTATGACAGCGAATTAATGCACGACAGGCTATCCAACGTTTACGACAAACTCGCCAAAATACACTCAAAATGCGATACAGTAAATAAATCGGGAAAGAGATTATTCGCCACTTATTTTAGGTATTAACTCATAAATCGGCAGAAAAATGAAATATTTAATTATACTTTAATATGTTATGCCAATAGAGTTGCGTTTTCCGGAAAAGTTATACAGGAATGGATAGTAAGGGAACCGAAAGTTGTTTCATTGGCAGAATTTCATGAAAAAATGCAAAAACTGTACACTAATGCGAAGTTTGGCTCAAATGACAACGAATTGGTGGCGAATAACGGCACACCATTGGTAGTTGTGGTCACTCACGTGACGCCTTACGTGGAAAATGCCAGAAATGAGTTCGAGCGTCACTCGAATGTCAATTATTTTATGTATGAAAGCGCGATATCCCAATCGAATGACGTGAAAAATGTGAGCAAACGTCGAGTGATGTTGACGTGTGACCATTCGTTTCCGTTTTGTGCCAAAAGAATTCGCGTCATTAAACGCGAAGAGAATATTCTATCACCAATGTATGCTACATTTTTTAGTTTTTTACTAAACATTAGACAAATGGTTTGTAACTTTAATTTCTATTGACAGCGATGTTGCGTGTCATGAAATGAGTGAACGCGTGCAAAGGCTGCAGCAAGTAATTAAAACGCGTGACGTTAAACTAATTCAACTAATACTTCAAGTAACGCTTTATATTAATATTATTATTTTATCCATTGATTTATGCTATTCTCTGAAGGGAAGCGTTAACGTAACGGTTAATGCGGGACCACTTGTGTACGCGACAGCGTTTCTGTCAGCGACAGACGCGTCAAACACTGCCGAAGAAGAAAGCAGGCAATCGTTGATGAAGTTATTTGAAAAGTTTATAGTATTGTGCGAACACGCGCTTAAACTGAACAACGAATTGATAGCCGATAATCAGATCGAATATCACAATAATTTGAAGTTAAATTTTGATAAACTAAAGAATGAGTTAAATATTTTGCTAAACGTTAATAACTATAATAATTGTAACAGCGATGACATTGACTCGTCTCTAAACTCGTCTTCGCGTATTTTTGATGTTATTTCTGGACATTCATTTGCGTAAAATACAAATAAAGCGAATAAGTTAAAATCGCTTTTTATTATTTTTTATGAATATACCACAATATATCGATATATGCATAATTTTCATTCGATATTCCAAAATTTCATTATTTTTTTAAATTAAATACAATATACTAAAATTTGATGGCAAAATATATACTGTTAATAATCCTATGTGTTGTATACGTTTTTGCGATTATTGCTGACCAGTGGTCGACAAATTTTTGCAATGAGTGTTGAAATGTTTCTTGAGATTACCTCCGAGTACGCAACTGTACTCACAACCAGGCCATTGACACTTATATCGTTTATCGTTATTATGAATCCTCAAGTGTTCGTTCAAACTGTTTTTGGTTTTGAATCGTTTGTCACAGTAAGGCCAACCACACGTGAAATTGCGTTCATCGCTGTGCGTTGTCTTATGGCGATTGAGAATCTCTTTGCGGTCGCTTTTGTAGTCACATCCTGGCCAATCGCAGGGGAAGAATGGCGGCTCTATATTCAGGTGACGGTACTTATGCCTCTCTAAACTCTTAGCGCACTTATAGGCCACATTACACTTCGGCCAATCGCACTTAAAGTTCATTTCATCGCTGTGTGACTGCAAATGTGTTCGAAGATTAGCCTCCAATTTGAATCCCTTATTACAGTAGTCGTACGAACATTTAAAAGGATACTTATTCTCCATTTCGTGAACCACTTTATGGTGTATTTTTAGCGTATATTTGCTGAAAAACGTTTTATTACAATACGGGTCACTGCAGACAAACGGGCGAAGACCCAAATGTTTGTTATTATGGTAGAGAAGCACTTCTTTGCTGTGCGTGCCGTAATCACATCCTTCCCAATCGCACTGATAATACGCTAATTTGGACGATCGGTCCGTTTTTCGTTTTGAGTTGTGCATCATTCGCATGTGTTTTTCCAGCGCATAACTACTACTGAATGCGCGCTTACAATCATTAATCGTACATTTGAATTGTCGCGACATTAATCGCCGCTTTCGTTGCTTTACGACTGCCGTTTCCGTTTCCGTGTCGTCGCTCTTGTCGTTGTGGTTCGCTTTCGACAGTAAAATCCATTCGTCCTCATCCTCGACATCGGCGGATACTAAGCTTTTTTCGTCTATCGAATCGTCAAATGAGACGATTTTCTCTTCTGTTGACTGATCAGCGCTGTTCTCATCCATTTGTTCGCCCGTTATCTGCTTCAACAAATTTCGCGGCGATTTTTTACGCACAGATCTACTCTTACTTTCGTGAACCTCTTGCACCTCATGTTCGTGGTCGATAGGATGGTCCACGTGATCACCACTACCACTATCATAATCGATGGCATACGGCGTTTGGGTGTCATTAAACTGGTTGTCTTCATTTTGCAATTCAACGTTCATTTGGTTTCGTTCGGCAACGATATCGTTGAACTCATCCTCCAATTGTCTCAACTGTTCGGTAATATTATCGTCGGTAATAAAGTTTTCGTACAAATACTCCTTAAACTTGTAGAGCGTATTAATGCATTTGTTAGCGAATAGCACTTCTTTGCTTAGTCTAAAGTTTTCGTTTCGTAATTCATCAAAAAAGTCGTTCGCACGGATCATATTAACAAGAGTTTTAAGTTAGAAAGTGTAACGAATAATTTGTATTAAATTGGAAAATATGTGGGAAACCAAAAAACTATTGTGTATTTCGTGAACACAACGTATAAAATGAACACTTAATCAATACAATATTAGCGCATCACGTGACACATAACATCTATAACGGTGGCGACGGTTTGTCTATTATCTAATCGGTTATTTTTGCACATTAAACAGTATGCTTTTTGTTTACCTATTTTTTGTCACATGATTTTTAAATGTTATTTTTTGTGGTATATTAAGATATATTAAGATATAATATTAGATATTTACTACTAAAGTAATTAGTGAATTAGTTAGTAATGACGAATATAGTGATTAACGAATTGTTTGAAGAACTAAAGCAAGAAAATATTAGACTATCCAATCACTTATTAAATGCTAATAAATGCTTAATTTTGTTTGAAAAATATCGCGATTTGTTAAACTATTTTTGCCAAAATTGCGATTGTATTCGAAATAACAATAATAAAAGTAAATTAAGTGATTTAGAAAATGATTATAAAAGTATTATCAATACTGATAATCAAACAAATAACAAAAAGTCAGTTAAGAATACAATCGAAAAATTTAAAACAAAAAATATTTCCATTAAACGGAATATCGATTATAAACGAAAACTTTATTCTAGCGTTCAAACCAAACCCAACACAACCAATATTGGATCTGTCGGTCGAAAGTATTATAATTGCCGTTTCGCTGAATGCCAGTTCAGAGCTGATCGCATATCTCGGCTCAATGTTCACCAAAAATCACACTTCAATGGAGTGAATAAATTAATGGCAAAATTAACTGATCGTAAAATGAACGAAGAAAATGTGAATCAAACGAATCACGTTAACGATTCCACAAACAATGGCTTCAATATAGTTATAAAACCAGAATCCAATGATAATTGTGTCGCTAAAACCAATGCTAAAATTTATGAAGAAATAGTAGAAGAAGTGGAACAAAATACGATTATTGGAGTTAAGACTAAAAAACAGAAATATTTTCGCTGTAATTATACAAACTGTGAATATAAATCGGATTCAAAGCGCAATACTTTGCGTCATATTAGCAAAATTCATTCAAACAATAAGCAAATAATTTGTGATTTATGTGAAACAAAATTCTGGAAAATAAGTGACTTAACAAAACACTATAAAACGGTTCACTTCACTAACTTTAATAACGAAAGAAAAACATATAAATGTGATTGGAATAACTGCGAGTACGAGTGCCGGTGTTTAGCGTACCTGAAAATGCACAAAAGGCGACATATCGGCCATAAACCTTACAAATGTGATATCTCTGGCTGTAACTCGAGTTTTGTGAATATTATTGAATTGCGAACACATAAGACCCGCAAACACAGCAATGATTTCACATTTCATTGCGAATGGCCTGGTTGTGAGGCTGGGTTTAAAATAAAGAGTGACCTTAAGGCACACATGTTTAGCCACACTGGAAATTATCCTTTTCGTTGCGATTATAGTGATTGTGGAATGAATTTTGTGAACAATAGAGACCTAAAGTATCATCAATTGTCTCACACCAACGAACTTCCATTTGCGTGCGAATGGCCGGGATGTGAAGCCGCTTTCAAATCGAAAGGAATGCTTAAAATACACGCGTATACTCATACCGGTGAACGACCAATAGTTTGTGATTGGCCGGGATGTGATGCAAGGTTTTACAGTAATTCCCACCTAAAACGGCATAAATATCGACACGATAGCTTTAATAGTTTTAGCTGCGATTGGCCAGAGTGTAAGCGAACATTTAAAACGAAATATAATCTTAAGCTCCATATGATGGCACACAAAGGAGAGAAACCGTTCAAATGTGAAATGTGGCCGAAGTGTCAAAAGAGTTTCAAAGAAAAGTTTCGAATGATCATTCATGTTCACAAAATGCATACTAATTAGACTTTACCGAAGTTTAAATGTTTTATTTATTTTATTGTTATATTTTTGTTTTAAAATCAAAATTTTTTGAAATTAACGTAATTTAATAAATTAATTGTTTCACTTTATTTTTTATTATTTACTGGTGTGTGAACTTTTTTTAGATGAATTTTTAAGTTGTTTTTCAACTTAAACGCGGAATTACATTGAGGCCAATCACAAATAAACGGCCGTTTATCGCTATGTACAGAATTTTTATGGTCGTTTAATTCGCGTTTTGTGCAAAAACTTTTCCCATAGCATTCCAATACATCGCAAATGAATTTCTTTACTTTCTCGTGCACACGCTTTTTATGAATATACGCACTTTGTTTGCTAATGGTCTCGCAATCACAATGCAAGCATTTAATCACTTTATCATTTGGTTTAACAATGGCCTGTTTCTCGTGAACACCTTTAATATGGATTTTCAGAAAGTTCTTGATCTTAAACCTGGCGCCACAATCAGGCCAATCGCAAGCAAACGGTCGCTCTTTGCTGTGCACACATCGCAGATGGATATCCAATGATTGTGATAATGTAAATGTTTTACCCGCGCATTCCGGAAATTCGCAGAGATATTTAATGCCGTTATGATTCTTTAAATGTGTACGTAAACTGCCGGCGTATTTAAAACTAGCGACGCATTCCGGCCAAAAACATTCGTAACGTTTATCGCTGTGAACACTGATTTTATGGTTGTTTAATCCTTGTTTGGAGGTAAATGATTTTCCTTTACATTCTAATTCGTTACAAATAAATCTTTGATTTTTATGGACACTTGTTTTATGATTTTGCAGAGTCACTAAGGTCTTCACTCTATAATCACATTCATCGCATTTAAATTTTCGTTTAAAATGTACATAATCTCTGTGAAACAACAATTCATTGATAGCATCGAATCGATTTTCGCAGAAATCACACATAAAAGGTTTATCGATATGCATAACCACGTGATCATACAGATTATCCATATTTTTAAACTTTTGTCCGCATTTACGGCACAAAGAAAATACGTCATCACTATTATTAAAATTCGTGTTAACTTCATTTTCTTTATGATGACTTAGTTTCAAATGATCCAACAAACTTACATTCGATATAAAATTTGCGTTACATTGTGGCCAAAAGCAAACGTATATGCAATCGCATAGCAATTTTTGTCGAGTGTTTAAACTTTCAATTTCTTTAATACCCATTCGATCACACATCGATATTAGAAATTTCACATTTCGTTCAATTAAAAGTTTTCGTCGTATAATGCGGTTCAATAAATCTTTTAGATCAGTCTTTGAATTTTGCTTAGAGTTAGTTATATTTTTATCACAACTGTTTCCTTCACACTCATCAGAATTAATTTGTTTTTGTCCAATTAATGGTAAGATCTGTTGGATGTGCTCACCATTTGCTTTAAAAATTACGGAATTATTAACTATATTTTCCTGTTTTAAATCCAAACCAATTATTTCATTTAATTCACTGTTTGACTGTATGCTCGAAATAACATTAGAAATGATAGATTCAAAATCAATATCATTATCTACACTGTGTTTTCCTTCAGAAACAGTACCAGTTTCTGCGCACACATCGCTCAGACAATCAGAATTAACGCGACGTTTCACAGCATTAAAAATATGATCATTCAATTGTTTTGCACGTGTTTTCCCCAGTTTAAGGTCTAATAATTGTTGATCATTTGTACCCACATATCTTTCTCTATATCTTTCTCTCTTCGCTCTATTATACTCAGATAACAGACCATCATTGATAATACGCTGTCGTTTCATTCTCGCATAACTAAGACTCTGTTTTAGCTGTTCTTCAGTGAGAAGCGCTCTATGCCTGCGCTTTCTTTCGGCTTCAATAGCTCTCTGCGTCTTTAGTTTTTCTTCAGTGAAAAGCGCTCTTCGTGTGCGCTGTCGCTGGGCTTCAACGGCCAGATATCTCTTTCGCTGTTCTTCAGTGAAACGTGCTCTTCGTCTGCGTTGTTGTTCGGCTCGCTTTTTGTTTCGCATTTCTTCAGTCAGACGTGAATATCGTATGCGTTGTCGTTCGGCGTCTTCTTGTTGTGGTTTTATCCTTAATTGTTGACGCCTTATCTTAAATGCTTCATCGCTACTATTTGTTTGTGCATTAACTTCAACGCTATTTTCATTTAAACTGAAACAACTGACGAATTTATTGTTATGAATATCCCAA
>JAQIXJ010002439.1:0-15856 GCA_034700185.1 Phthiracarus laevigatus | reverse complement strand
AAAATAGCATTTATTAGCATTTATAGCTTTTATAGCATTTATTATTAAAAATAGCATTTAATAGCATTTATAAATGTCGCTAAAACGACTCCAAACTATATAATTCGTGCTCATATAACAATTATATGCTTATAATTAATGAAATAAAAAAGTAGCAAATGCTATCTTTTTGACTCTCTAATGATTAATGATTAGAGCACGGAAAATGAGAAATAAAATTCGGTTAAATTGCAATTTACGAGGTTTGTTGTAATTTATTATATTTTAATTTTTTAAAGTATTTTGCGCGCTGTTGGCGAATAGCAAATGTGCATTGTTTATTAATGAAAAATTTTTAATTGTTGCGAGAAGTCATGACAAAAGTGCAATAGTACCCAGAAATTAAAATAAATTGCATGCAAATTGAAATATAAATTATCGTAAAATTATGGAAAAATTAAGCAAAAATTCAGCCTAAACTTTGTTGTCCATTTTCGTATCCAGAAAATCTATTCACACAGTTATGCGTAAAATCATTTTAAACTATATTTAATTTCATATTTTTGTGTTATTTGAGAATTTTATAAATCAATTGTTATATAAATTAATATAATAATAAATGTAATATTTTAACTTCTTTATTTAAATGAATGGAGACAAATTTAATAAACACTGTATTGACTATGTTATATAGTTTAGAAAGCATATCAAATATATTCAAATGACTTTAGAATTTAAATTCACTCATAATTTCAATCAGACGCAGAAAAACTTGATTTGAAATTTTAGCAAAAGAAAGTCATATTGAAAATATTCATGTGCCGAATCATATTGAGTTGACGGGAATCGTAATAAAAAATATTTGTCACAGTGATTCTCTTTTCTCTGAAGGGAATTTAATTTACATGAAGTTTAAAAATTTCGATCTCTTCTTTTTATTGTAGTCGCTAAATTTTTTTGTTTCCCCCGGAATAAAGAAATAAAACGCATTATTGCTGTAAATGCAAATGAATGAGCAAAACTATAAAGAGAATTGAAGATGGAATTCAATCAGTGTTGTAGCGAAAAGTTTTGTCATCCGAACCGATATATATATATACTGTATATATGTTTTAACTGTGCGAACACAAAAAAAGTAATTGAAGCTTTACTTACAATTCATGCGAAAATGAGTGCACATTCATTGAAGTAAGATATCATCCTAATATAAATCAAAATCCTTAGCGCGCTTCTACTAAACCTCATCTCTTTTCTGCTTCGAATGAGATATTACTATCCTTTTATTTAGGCGTGTATTCTGCGAAGTGTTTTATGTTCACGCGATTATCTTATTCTCTTCTATTCATACACATAAATACTTAAATGTGGTTTATTCATAAAAAGTTTATTTTTTATTTTTGATTTATCTATTTATTAACAAAAACTTTTAAGAAATGCTCGTTTTTATTCTGTTTTATGTTTTCTACTTATGCGTACAAACATAAATACAGTATGAATTAAATTTAAAAAGAAAAATTTGTTTGCTTGAATTTTTTCTTATTATTTTCAGCAAAATTTTATAAATAATGCGTGCGGAGATTTTCCAGATATTCCCATTATTTTTTCAATATTTTTGAAAGGATTTGCTTATTCTCTCAAGATTTTTGAGAAGTAATTTCATTTTATTTCCTCTTTATTTAAGAATTGGTTTTTTAATGCAAAATGTTTTATTTCGAATTTTTGAGCATTGATAAAATAGTTGAATCATTTCAAAAAATAAAACTAAAAATTATATAATGCTTATTATTAGGGTCTTGAAAATCGTTAATTAACGATTCACTTTTTCAAAATAATTACTTAATTTCAATTATATGGATCTAAATATTAATCATCGTTGATCTTAAATTGACTTTTAAATTTTTAACGTGTAACGAAACTAACGATTTTAAATATATCTAACGATTTCAAAGAATTTAGCTTAAAATGTACTAATTTTTCTATAATATTGTAAAATAAATATTTACTCATTTAAAACATACTAAACTCGTTCTATGAAAACTCTGGAATAACTTATTCAGAATAAATGAATTTCTCTAAATATAATAACAATCATTAGTTTCTGTTCATTTTAAAATTAAAATTTTTTTTCATAACAATAAGTATTTTCAATGAAAAATTTTATTATAACTACGAATCATTACATTCGTATTAAATTAACTTAGTATCAAAAAATTCTAACGATTTTTTCTAACGATTTTGGAACAATCTTCTATCGACTTATAAACGATTGGACACTATTTTTTCTAACGAATTACAAAACCCTACTTATTATTTATTACTACCGAATATAAAATATCTTATATTAAGTGTTTTGATTTCATTAAAGTTTTATAACATATGTGTGGCGCATATATCAATTCACTAAAATTTAGTGTATCAGATCTACAATATTTGAAGTTAATTACAGAATGTGTTTAAAGTTGAAAAGAAATTAATTTTTTGTTGATTAATCCTAATCCAACATAAGCACGTAAAGTTTTATTATCGAAAATACATTTCTTTCACGTCATAATCATTCAATATCAATGTTTTCTTTTCGTAATGATTAAACATGAAAGAGAAAGCCATTTATAAAGTTGAACATATGGCTATCTGTCACCTTGTTTTTATTACTGAAATATACTTTGATGTTTTACCATAATATTATATTTTTAGTCGACTCTGTCAATAATTTCATGCGACTTGACTTTTTTCCCTAATTTATTTATATCTGGTTTTATTATGCCAGTTACATATAATATAATAACATCTTCTATGCTCGCTTAGTTTATCCTTTACGTAATGTGTCATTTGATTGAGTATTATCTGTTAAGAATATTATCTTAGTATCACACATTATCAGTAGAGCTTAAAAACTGACTGTGAGCGCTGTTTGAGTGCTCTTTTCGTTCTTTCAAATATGGCATTTTTCTTAAGAGTGATAATAATAATAAATTATTTTATTTAAAAATAAATAAACTTTCAACCATATCATAAAATTAGTGCTTACTTAGACGTAAAAAGAATATTTAAAAATGTTAAAAAAAACTTTATTTATTAGATCGGTTGCCGTTATAAAAATAAAGAAACTCGATGGATCGTGTGTTTATTTATAAAGTTTAACTTTTTGAAACAGGTTAAATTTTTTAATGGAATACATATAAATTGAGCAAAAGAAAATAAGCATTACTTTTTTCAAACATTAGATTTGAATTTTGGTAATATTTACTTTAAAAGTACAGAAATAGGTCATCATTTTGACTGGAAGTATCACTTCCTGAGTATCATTCAAAACTGAGCAACATTTAGGCGATACACTAAAAGCTATCCCATAACATTTTATTTGAATTAAGTGCATCAACTCATTAAAAATATCATTACTTGCCTAAGAACTTCATTAAAATATTTTCACTTTCTTTATATGAAAACACTAGATCTTTGATTGACGGAAATAGAAAAGTTTTTGAGTTTTTTTAGTTTGTTGCGAATAATTTAAGATTTTTTTCCATATCATAAATTTGGCATCTACTATAAAGTTTAGTATATTATTTTAAAATAATATTTCAAATGAGATTTGTGAATGATTATAATTACCTAAATACTATATGAAATTGTAATTCTAATACAGAGTCAGTAAGCCCATGCCAATTATGTATTTTTTACGAACTTTGAAAATTTGATAGATATTCGTGACAATTTTGGTTACAGTAATTAAACTCATTCAAATCTCTATCAAACTTTTAAGAAATACTATATCTTATGCGTGAAATTCGCCACAAATGACAATTAACAAATTACAAATATGGTATTTTATATAGTTTTATTATTAAAATATTTAATTATTTTATTGAAAATTTTTAATAAAATAAATAAATGATGTATTTTTAATCTTTTGGTTAATTTTAAGTTAAACAAGCAATCTTTTTATAAAAATGCTTTCTTAGCTGGAATATTTAAAAATTTATAACACAGATATGATGTAAAATATAGCATGGATAGCATACATTCATTTATATTCACTAATAATGTTTTTATTGACCACAAACTCGGATAAACAACAAAATACCCTAAATCTAAAATAATACATTGGAAAAGAAAAATGTGTGTATGTGTGAGTGGTTTTTCTTTTCTTTCTAAACGATTCGTGTATCCATAACTTACATTAACTCATTCACCCAATAATTTGTTTCCCAATGATTTATCGTTCCAATAACTGAGTATATCTATCTTTCGGTAAATGAGCCAAACCTCCTTTTCCGTTCAGTGAAAGCACTCTTTTTCACTAATATCCTGTTTAATGGCTAAATATATTAGCGATCTTTGTTCGATAACAGTAATATATAATTTATATTAACTAATTAATATTTATAATGCACACATCTTTTACTTATTCAATAAGCCATAATATCAACTGTAATGTTAAGGTTTGTCTGTTAAATTCTAATGATTTGAACATGAATTTCGTAAATATAAAATATTTTGAAGGGCATACGTTTCAAACGAAATCTATTCTATAAATATTGTTTGTAATCAATCAATTTATTTATTTATTAAACAAATTTGGGCAATTTAATTAAATAATTAAATTTATATTGACAAATTACTATCTTACGGGTTGCGATATTTATTCAAAGAATGATTTATTCAACGAATTCCTTATAGTTATTGCTAAAGATAACTAGAGTACAATGTGACAAGAACACATCGTTAGAGAATATTTTTCTAATAGCAAACACTCTTTTCTTAAATTAATTTGTGAAAATAAAGTAATGTTCTGTGAATTGTACAATCTATAACTTCAGCTTCGATTAGACACAGAATAAAGTTATAAAGGTTTTGCTCTTGAGCTGAGCTTAAAAATAAGTATTGAGAATTCATATTTTTTGATCATGTGAACGAGGGTCAAGAATCATTTTTATGTCGAGCATGAGCTTGTGTGTCATAGTTTTTTGTGTGCAAATTTAGGCCATTATTTGGTCAATAATGAAGATGCTATTCTAGAATTTGGCATCTCTTGAGGCATCCTTTGATTCTGCTTTCAAAACGCTCAAAAAGCTGTTGTTTATAGTTATTATCTCACTCTATGGTAACCATAATTTTATGTCTTTTCAAAAAAAACTTATTTCGGTCATACAATAGAGTTGTTGTCGTCAAGTGTGTAGTATGACAGGTAAGTGTTCACAAAACAAATTAAATAGAAAATAAGTTGTCAATTGATTGCTTCTTCAAAACGACATTTTTCCCCTTAATAATTCTCTCGTTTTTTGTGTGTGAGGCACATGTTTTGAGATAGAAAGTGCAAAAACTTTATGAATAAGAGAACTAAAACTTATGTCACCATAGTTACTCTGAGTTATTGATGAGAAGGAGTGTTACCTAAATTATAGTCATAGTGGCGTAACCGATCACTTATTCTGTCATTAAATATTATCATCAATTACCGAATGATTTATGATTTGCTATCAAATAATACTTGCATTTATTTATATACGAGTTCCGATTATTGGTTTCCTTCTTTCGGAATATTTTAATACTTAAACTGATAATTTAATTGCCGAAAGTTATTAGAAAAAAGTTCAACGTTACTGACATAAATTCTTCCATTTTATGAGAGAGTTTGATGAATAAAAAACGCGAATATGTAAACATTTTTGTAGGAAAATATATGATTTTTAAACGCAAAAATTGTAAAGCGCGTTCAGAAATAGGATTTTTCTCTGTGCCCAAATATTTGAGTTTTATTTTCTATTATGCAAATCTGATTGGAAAATAAATCCCGTGTTTTCCGGAAATAAATTGAAAATTTATTCACTATATAATAATAAGAGAGAAAAATAAGCCAAACATTAACTGCGGAGAGAAAACTGAAAACTCGGAATAATAATAAGTGTCAACGGGAAAACTGAAAAACTTATGCATTAAAAGTGTGGTTTAATACTTAATTTAGTTTTGCCAGTGAAGAGCGGCAACGGTTACGCAACTGCGCTCTCACTCTTAATAATATATAGTTAGAGATCAATAGGAAGAGCAATAGCGATACAACTTCCTTCTGTCTGAGAGCTCCGTTGCGTTTGAAAACCTAAATCATTGCTTCATTGATGTGTACAAGACATGCTTCTCTCGTTCGCATCTTGAAAAAATAACGGGTGCAAAAAAGTTTTCAATTCAACTGTTATATAGTATAGTGAATAGATAAAGCGAAAAAAATTCAGAGAAAAAGTTTTTTTTTTGTTATTATTGTGTATACAATAGACTGTATTGTTATATATATTTTTGTTGCGTATTCTTTGCTAATAAACATAAAAAACTGTTCTAAAATACGCTCCTTTTTCTCCATTCTGTTACTTGTGATGTAAATAAAAAGATTATTTATAGTACGTTCTGTACTCCGCAAAAAAGATGTGCAAAAACTATTTTTCAATTATTAGTGAGACATTGTTTTCAGTAAAAGTTATTTTGATTAATGGTTTCGCTTAGTATTGTGTGACGAAATTGAGTGTTTCATAAATAGTGTATTTGTCTTTGTTAGACTAATGCTTTCCAAACATACTATTATTATTATTATTATTAATCGTAATAGTAATTCATTGTACAAAAATTTCTAATTGTTAATTCTAGTCAAGTTTGTTTTCTTGTCTCAAATGTGTTTATAATTAATAATATTAAAATATAATAAAATGTCATTTATTATGTTTGCCGCACTCTTAATAACATTATTAATAGCAACGTTTGATATAAATAAAGGTAATTAATTTTTTGATAATGAATTATTATTAAGCAATAACATACTTGATTCGACCATAATTTTAATTTTACTAATGATTTTAGAAAACAATTTCGAAAATAAATTAGTGATAAAAGTTACTGCTTAGTTACAAAGTACTATTCTAAAAGCTTTTGTTATGATGCGAAACACATATGCTATTTGCGCGAATTTTGTATTTTGTTAGTTGAATTTCAACGTGAAATTAAATTGATGGTAAAATTTAGGTACCGGTAGCTTAGGATAAATTCAAGGCGCATAACCTTTAAATTGCTAATACATAGTTATAATGTTCTTTATTTAATAATAAAGAATTTAGTACAAATTAGTTAGATTTGAGTGAAAATCGAAAACATAACCGCAACACAATGGATTTAATAAATTCGATTAACGTTCTTTAATCATTATAGAAGTTTTATAATACTTAAATATAGTATTGAGTACTTT
Organism: Phthiracarus laevigatus; assembly: GCA_034700185.1. Lineage (NCBI taxonomy): Eukaryota > Metazoa > Arthropoda > Arachnida > Sarcoptiformes > Phthiracaridae > Phthiracarus > Phthiracarus laevigatus. Next base: position 8,649 of record JAQIXJ010002439.1, on the reverse strand, counting down.
TACTTCACTTTTCTAATCGAACACTGCGTGTGAGTAAAATTTATTTTTGTTAATACTTAAATGGTAGTGTTAGTAAGAGAAAAGAGATAGAGTGCCATAAATAAGAAGATCAAAAGATTGTGTAACCAAATATAACAAAATGTTTATTTAGCGATGTTTTTGGTGAGCATTTATAAGAGTTGTCTTTAACACGAATGTAAACATTTTCTCTCTGCCAAAAATGCCCTCAAGTATTGTTTGGATGTCTTGTTTACACACACTTTCTTATACGAAATCGCTTTTAGCCAAAGGCTTCGACCCTTTTTCATTTTTCTTCACACATTTTTAGTTAATGGCAATAATATATTTATATAACTGTTGTGTTGGTGAACAGTTTTTTAATATTTATTGAAGATAGTAATATTGAAGATAGTATAGATTAAACTTTTTTATATTAGTATTTAAACGAAATGGAAATGATTTGAGAAATATTAGCGTTAAATGTATTACATTATAGCATTAATAAAAAGAAAATTTTATTTTGAGGTCTTTTATATATTCATAAAAATCTTCAAAAGTAACAAAAGCCAGTAAGTTTTAAGTAAAATAATTTAAATATGCAAAAATAAGTTAATAATATAAAGAGTGGCAAATTTAAATTTAAAAATTTAAGCTAATTTACTTTTAATTAAATCAAATAAATGCATCTTTTAAGACTAATATTTAATTAGTTTTTTTTGTTGTGTTAGCTTTCGATATTATCGAACGAAGAGGTCCGGAATTTCTAGTTGAACCTCAAAATATAGTTTCATTTCTCAATGACACGGGCAGTATTATCACATGCAGAGCGAAAGGTTTGTACCAATGATTTTATTATAGTAAATAATTGTTTATGAAATTAAACTAAATATTTAGTAAATGTTAAATGACAAAATAATTTGTTTATATTTGAATAAAATGACAAGGTCTAAATGGAACTGTGCAGGTCTGAAATATATTTAGTGCGTTTTCTCGAATCAATATACCAAAATATAATTAAACCTTAAAATTTTTAGATGTTCATTATCACCATTTTTACACATTCTTATTGATAATTCTATTTATAATTACCGCAACACATACACACGCTTTTATTTAAAAAGTAAAAAACTAATTTATTTATGCAGAAATATGAATAGAGTTTTAACATTTTTAGCAATTTCAAAAAAATTAAATTTTTTCTTTATCATATGATAAATGCAAAACAAATACATAAATATTTTTATCATTATAGCAAAACATACTATAAATGTTACGCAAAATATATAATAGTTACGTTTAGTGTAGAACAAAATGGTTAAAAAATAAAAAATCATGCAACCATACCATTGAAAGTACGGTTTTCTTTCATCAAGTTTGCAAAACCAACGAAAGCGTAAGAAAGAAAAAGATTTTTTTATAACTATAAACTTATACTTTATGTCGCATTTAGATCTTTCTCTCTCTCTCTCTCTCTCTCGAAATTTTCCAGTCATTACTTACGCATAAAAGAGCATAGAAAGAAAATTACTATTTAGATAATATATGCGAGCCGTGAATGCGTTTGCAATACTGCGAGACAAACAGCGATCTGATATAACAAATCGATATTTTTAAAAGCGAGATTTAGGAAACCTGTCAAATAGGTCTTAATTTTTCTCTAATTAAGATCTGCAATATACTTAATGATTTGTGCACAATTAATAAGCATTTATTTCATCATTTTTAACTTCGAAAACTTAGATGAAAAATTTTTCGCGAGTAATTCTTCCGAACGAAAAAAAATTATAAAAGCATTAATAATAATATTTTGTGAACAAAAAAATTGTTATGAAAAAATCAATACATTGATAAATTGTTGAGATATTTCTCTCTATTTTTTTGGCTACCAATTATTTTTTTGCCTACACTGAATTAAGTCAGTGAAAAAAAGCGAAAAAGCGAGTACAGAAAGAAAAATATGTTTTTACTTAAAGTTTATATTATAGCATTTTTCATTATGTTTGAAGTGCGAGTTTGTGCAAAAAAAAAGTTTTTATTAAACACACATTCGCTTCACATAACTCTTCGAAAGTGTAGTTTAAAAATTTACGCATAACTCCATTAAAAGTTCAACAATTTCATTGATTTCAATACAAACAATTTATAATAGTGTCTATAATAGAAAGTAATCACTTATTATGCGTGGTTTTACCAAATATAATGATTAGATTATAAATATAATAACCATTGATTTCAAAATTTTACACTAAAATATTTAATTAACCCATAAAATCTTAAATAAAGGTATATATTTCGTAACTGCTTGTTTGAAAATATAATCAAAATCGATAATCGTAAAAAATAGAGAATAAAAATGATATAAAACACGCTTTTATTGTCACCTTTAAAAAGTTATACGTGTTTGTTATGTGCGAGTATGATCTACTTTAAAGGCACTCCACAGCCAGTCATTAAATGGACAAAACTTGATGGCAGTCCTTTACTGCCAGTACCAGGACTCAGACAATTTAGAAATGACGGTCAACTCATTCAATTGGTTTATCTGCCATTTGCTGGTAACGATTATCGTCAAGACATTCATTCGGTGAGTGTACGGTGTGTGGCATCGAACTCGATTGGAACCATTGAGAGTCGCGATTGTCATATTAGAGCGAGTAAGTGTGAGCCTATTTATTACCTCATATTTTTTGTTATTAAATTTAGCGCACCATTTATTTATTTATGTAATACTGGCTGATGCTGTAAAATATAATGAAATAGCGTAATGATCTATAATATATTGCAAATTGCTATTTGTTTATTATTATCATTGCACTATAAAAATATCATTAACGATAAATTAATGACTGTCTAAATTTATATCTTTTCTATATTTTCCAAATAATTTTTCTATCTCTTTTACCGAAAGATTCAAAAATTATTTATTTGTTTTGTTCTGTTCTGTTCTGTTCTGTTGAATACTATTTATCAAAATTCGTTAAGTGTCAAAATGTTTTTGAGTCTATCATATATCGTGAAGATTAGAAGTACTTATAACTTCTAAATAATATTTAGCAATACTTGTCTAACAAATGCTAATTTACTAATTTTTTTAGTTTTATTAATAAATCAATTTTCATATTATTCATGGTTCTATGGTTCAAATTAATTGCCTCATTTTATTATGTAATAATCTGCACCTATAAATATAAAATGCAATTAACAATAATTATACAGTATAATTCGTTTGAAATAACGTTCCCTTTTCTAACAGTTTTAACGAAAAAAACTTTAGAATAAGTGGCAAATGTTGAAACAATTTAATTGTTTTGATTTTAAAAATCTGGTAAAGAGTTGGTAAGAGAACTTCTATAAAAAAATTTTAAAAAACTTTCTCTCACATTGAAAATACTTGCCAATCAATATGTTTAGTAAATTAATATAGTGATTATAAATTGCTATAAACTTTTTAAATAATATGCGAATAAACCAAAATAATTTCCAAATTTGTTTTCAGTCATATTAAAAAATTAAAATAGATTTAATGGCGGAACGTTGTTATCCAATGAATTATTGCAAATACAATACGAAATTGTATCATAAATTACAATTTCTTTAGAAAACATGTTTTATACGTTATTGGAAACATAGAAAACTCAACAAAAAGTCGTATATTTAATCCTCTATTTCCCTTATGAGCACTTGAATTGCTTGTAAAATTGTTCAATTTTGCAAACATATGACCGCTTTGAGTTGAAAAAAATTGCGCAATAAAAAAGCGAGAAAAATTCGAAGATACAGAGGAGGATGTGAGAGGAAATCTATTTTACCTGTAATTTTTTCCTATATAACATATAAACATGGAAGTGATGAGGAATGTGAGAAAAAGAGGAGTATACACACCATTTTATTGTGTATGTGCTTCCAATGTATGTATGTTTCAAATATTGAGTATTTTTTTTATACAGTATATAACATAATATAACAGTAATAAGAAATTGATGAGATGAGGGCAATACAGCTTTGCTAAAAGTAAATTTCGCAACAATAGAGAAGCTTTTATCTTCATTTGCTATTTTTTCGCTTTTTTCTATCTTATCTTAAGTGTTATTACATCAAAAATTTATTAGATTTCATTTTACGTGAAACTAATTTTATAGAATTTTTCAAAAATAAATATTTCTTTCTTATTGCTTAAAGTTTTTTTTTGTTGCGTTTTTGTGAATTCATTCGGCTATAATATTTGTTACGCAAATAATAGTAAAAAACTTTTTCTTATTTAAATGATTTTATTACACTTCACAGACTTTTATTGCTAATTCTATTTCACTTTCACTACACAATACAAGTTTTTATGCGTAAACATTATTTTGTTGCTATTATTTCGATATTAGAATACACACTATTACTATGATTGTTGTTGTGGTACACAGCAATTAATATAATTTCATACATTGCGTGTTTATCATGCCTTTAAATAATAGTTGGATTAGATTCTAGCCAAAGCAGAAACAAAACAACTGGAAAATAAAATTTGTTGCATGCAATAAACTAAATGCAGGAGTAGTGTCGGCCAACGAATCTCGCGATAGAGATGCAAATTTCACGGAACATATAGCGAGTAAGAGGGTATTTTCACATCTAATAAAGACTATCTTTTATTACTAATATAATGCCATTAAAGCGCTTTTGGGTGCAAAAAAATATGGTATGGAAACACATTATTGTCGTTGGATGGCATGGAGTATATGACATTATATGTATATAAAAATAGTGAAGCAAAAATCCCTTGCGAACAATTTGCAGTCTCTCTCGTTCGCTGCTCTCCATTCGTGGCTCTTTTCTTATTCTTCTCTCCAAAGTCTCTAATGTTCCGTACAGTGTATTGCATATAATGCCTGCACACATATAAACACATACAAGAATAAAATAGAAGCGTATATTCTCCGCTATTGTACTGAACTCTTGCGCCACTGAATCCTGTTCATGTTTGAGTAGTGGATATAACAATATAACCGTTATATACACTGTAGTCCCAAAGAAATAAGATCTACACTCTCCAAAAGCTTCTATTTATTTCTCTCACTCTTTCTCACTCCTCTTTATATATTGATGCAGAAAAATCAATTTTGTCATTTTTACCGAAGAGAATGACAGAAAGAAAGGAAAAAATAAGATAAGAAAAATAAAAATGAGAAATTGCGTCAATGTTTTTGCAATGGATATACAGTAGAGTCTAGCCTCTAGTTTAGTAAAAAATTTATTCTAGTTTATCCAAAATAATTTTTTTACAGACTCATCTTGTGTACAGCCATGTATATAAAATTACGTGATTGTTTATCAAACTAAACGTGACCCGAAAATACAAACATTTCATAACAATTTTTATCCAACTGATACTCAATATTTTTTCTCTCTATTCTCTCTCTCTCTTTCTCTCTCTCCCTCCCTCTCCTCTCTCATCACTTCAATTTCAACCTTTTCTCTTGATTAATGTCATTAATTTTTTGTGTTTCCAAATTAAGAAACATTAGAAAGCTGTAGACTATGCGAGTGCGTGTAATCAAATAAATTACAATTTTATTACCAGTTATATTAAAACTATGGCGCATCTAATTTATCGCGCAGTTAATGAATTTTATTCCGACAGTGACAGAAAAAAAGAATAAGCACTAAATAAATGTAGTGATGCGAGATTATACTGTATATAACGTGTATTATATTGAGACCTCGATAGAGGATAATGAAGAGAGCTTTGATATGTTTAGTTCTCTTCTTCGCTAGAATGTCAGCTGCGAATGAAGAGACAGTTCTATAAAGAGAAATCAAAACCAAGTTTTCTTGAACTGAACTCTCAGAAGCGAATGCACAGATGAGCAAACACTTGATTTAGTGAAGTGTATTCAACTTTGGTTAGAGTTAAAGGTTTTGAGAGTTCTGTCAGTGACTGTAGTTTTCGCATATTATCCGTTACCTAAGATGTTGTCTATGCTTCAAAGCATTCTATCAGTGATAATGCCACTGAAATAAAACACGATTTTTACATTTGCAATTCATGTTCAAAACTTGAATTTTTTATAGCAATCGTGTGACGAACAATACACCAACAATCAATAAATACAATCCAAAATTGTTAAATATATGCCAAATGTTGGATTAAAACAGAGACAAAAGTCTTTGATTATCAACTTTTTTATTTTATTTTACTTTTATTTTCATTATATTCAAATACAATAAAAACTATTAAAGTTTATTTGATCATAAGTTAAATTCGTGTATACGTACCTACTTTTATAATTGTTGGCAAATTATATACGAAAGTTAGAAATAAAAAGAAAATTTACACGAAATCATGATAATAAATTTATTCAATGTTTCGTAATATCGTATATTATGCTATGTGTGAATACATTAGAATAACAAATAAATTGCAAAATTAAATAGGAATCTCGTTTTTAAATTTAGGTTTACTATTAGTTTTCATTTTATAGTTTGTTTAAGAAAATAATATTTATTTTTCTGCATACTTTCAATCTCGCTGATCAGTTATCCATATATGATCTAGATTTACATATTAAATATTATTTGCCAAAAATTCAACAAAAAAACACAAAAAAATATTTTAGTCTTTCTCGCATATAATTTATTATATAATGCATTGAATAAAAATACATAAACTCATCATCGCATTAAACATTGAATAACCAATTTCCATATATAACACAACGCACATACAAAATTGGAAAGTCTTAAAAGATAAACTATTATTCCTGCATTTTTCTGTTGAGGCAATGCAAAAATTTTCATACTTTGTCCTAAAATATTAAATTTTCAGCATTCAGTAGTTGTAAGTTTGTGTATTTTTTGTTAAAAATTTTTCTCCGATGTTATTAAGTTTCTTAAAAGTGCTGACATTAATACTTTTCTTTAGCTTAAGTATAACCAACAATAAAAAACAGAATCTTAATATATTTGCGTAGAAAATTTGATTAAATATAAATGTACTATTTTTTGTCTGTTTTGTGCATTAATGGTATTTCGCATTATTTGAAGAATTCATTAATTTATTTCAATGCTATATGTTTGTATCGTTAGAGTGCGATACAGAAACTTATGGCACAAATGAAAAGAGTATAATGTCTAAAGTAATTAACACCACACACTTTCGATGCAAATTTTTTTGATCAAAATAATAATACAGTAGAACGAAGAGCAGAAAACTTTTTACTATAAACTATTTTTTTGCATCTGTTTATGATTTTGTTAACGACTTTTTCCCATATAATAATTTTTATTTTAATTTTTGAGATGAGGATTTTTTTTACTAATTTTTCCTTCACTAATATTCCAATCAAAGGACAGATAATAAGCATTATATTATGTATTTAATGTTTATTTTGTTCGTTAGTTACAGTGGCTCTGTTTGTGACACTTTATAATAATTTTTTTTTGTTTTATAAAAAAAATTTTTTTATCCTTTATTAAAACGATTTTTGTTTGTTCAACCAACTTTTGTTTTACTTTTTTAGCTTAATCCCATGCTTAGCATGCGTATCTAAGTAAAGTTTTTTTTTGGTATATTAAGCCTTTTATTACAAAGTTGCCATTATTAGTTTGTTTAATATATTTTTCTAAAAACAAATTTATTTAATTAAACTTTAGCACACAATTCACATCAATCACATTAAACTTACTTATTATAGTTTTGATTTAATAGTTAGGAGTTACTGCGCTTAACGCAAAATTTGCATATAATTAAAATATGAAGCATTCATTTTTTTCGCTCATTTTTTTAGTTTAAAAAACTGCATAGTTTTGAACCGTTAGTTTTATGGTATGGTATGCGCAATAATTCTGTTTAACGTTTCACTTAATTTAATTATTTAATGAATGGCACAGAGTGAGCTGAGTTGTGTTTAATTCTAAATTTTGCCAATTTTTGGCTAAGCTTGAGCATATAGATAATATATATATATATGCTCAGGTTTTATATAATTTACTTCGTAAACTAGAAGCTCCAGTTAAAGTTGAACATTGGAAACTTTCTATAACTTAAATGAAAATGATGCAAAATAATTTGATTATTAATTAGAAGACAGTTTTCTGTTTGATAATTTGATTTATTCATTAATATAATTAGTTTTAAATTATAAATTATCACTTAACCTTATAATTTAGCCATAACCTGATAAATGAGTCTAATTAAATAAAAATGACAGAGAAAATATTTAAACATACATTTTCTATAAATAAGAAATGCACTTACCGTACTTGTTCTATTATACAAATCAACTTCGCCATAAGTTTGATTATTTAAATTGTTAAATTGAAAACAGACTAAAACTAGATGTTTCAGACTATAAATTACGATCTGATTTGTTACAATAATTGAGTGGATAAATAAATAATTTTTAATAATTAAAAAGGACAAATTTTATACTCATCTATTTGAGTCCCATTTCCCGTTTACGACATGGGTATTACGACATCCTGGGGTCTTCTATTATCCGAGCTGGTTTTAAGATGTTGATAGCTTTATAATATTAGTGTCAATAAAAATTGTTAAAAATACTTTCTATTTTAAAATACTTGATTATTATTAGGGTTTCGAAAATAGTTAGAAAAAACGGTGCAAAATAGTTTATTAATAGTTAGAAAAAATTGATCAAA
>JAQIXJ010002438.1:0-15860 GCA_034700185.1 Phthiracarus laevigatus | reverse complement strand
ACTATGTGGTGTTATTACTATATAGTGCTATGAATATTACTATGTGGTAGTAATATTATTACTATGTGGTGGTAAGATTACTACTATGTGGTGTTATTACTATGTAGTGCTATGAATATTACTATGTGGTGGTAAGATTACTACTATGTGGTGTTATTACTATGTAGTGCTATGAATACTACTGTGTGGTAGTAATATTATTACTATATGGTATGAATATGGTGTTTTAACCTAATTAACCTTTATACCATGTGGTTATATCTTCATTACTATGTGGTAGTAAATTACTACATAAAACATTGAAATACGTTACAGAGTAAAGCATCAAAACATAGTATGATTTAACAAATTTTATTTATTATGAACTTTGGATTATATTTAAGGATTATATATTATTATTCATATTATACGATACGAATTTACGAAATTAAACAAATTTTAGTTTTAAAAACATTAATTTTAGTTTTAGTGTTTTGAATTTTTAATTAGAATTTCCGTTGCGTTCATTTTCAATATATATCTCCATCTCACGAATTCGATTTAACAATGGTTGTAATTCTTCATGTAATCGTTTATTTAGGTCATCGAGCTGTCCATCATGTCTTTGGCCAAATATCTTACAAATAATTTCGTTTATTTTACCATTTTTCCAAAGAATAAACACAGTTAACGATACGATGACTGCACCCCATCGCGTGTACGGATTGGAATTAATAATATCCATGAGATCAATAATAATCTTTTAACTATTTTAATATTTTAAATTTTACTTAAATTAAAATATTGACTCAAAATAAATCAGACATTAAACAATGACTCATGAAAACACTGACCGTCCATAAAGTACATATGTACACACCACACAAGTTAACAACAACTTTGTGGTGGTCTGAATTACACTATGTGGTCTGAAATAAACAGTGTGGTGATATGATACAACTATGTGGTAATATGAACATTGCTATGATATAACAACTTTGAGAGTTAAAAAAAAGTCTATACAGACAGTCACACACACGAATCCCAACTCCAAAAGCTAACTTTTACAAAGTGAGCTAAAAAGGAATATCCCACTCCGATAAATGGAATATTTTTCTTTATTTTGACCATATTTGTGACTATATTTACCCTATAGTTGCACATTTTTACCAGGTTTTTGGCCCGTTAAACACATTTGAGAATTTTGACCCGTTTTTTGCAAATTTCTAAGCGATTTAGGGCACAATTTTAACCTTAGTGAACTGAAAATCTCTTTATTAACATAAAAAATCTATTTAAATCTTTTTATTAAATAAAGATCAAAATCCCTAATTAACATAAGAGTGCCGACAAACAGACGGACGAACGGACATAGTAAAATCCATATAAGCTTATCTGTCAAAGTCAGATTGAACAAGAACGAAAAATTCATACAGAGCTCACTTTTTTTAATAGTTCTATGTTATTTAAGAAATACATTAATATTTAAACTAAAGTTTTCCAAAATGTCAAATCTAACAAATATAAAATATGCTCTAAATTCAATGGTCGAACTAGTGCGGACATCTGGACAAATGGAAGGACAGACATTGTCAAATCCATGTTATATGTATTAACTAACAAAAAGAGACATCTCTATGAATGTGTTGTACATTTGTTTCATTAGTTGTATGGTTTCAATAGTTTTGCGAAATTCAAACTAATTTTTAATTTTCAAAAATTATTCATTGCTCAAAATGTATGGCATTGAAATGCTGGCACTCAACTCAAGAGTTGTTTCATTGTTTGTGTTAATTTATTGTGAACACATGTATGTTCGCGTGGAAATATATATTTTTAATAAGTATTTGTATATGTAATAATTACATAAATAAGTTATTTTAAATCCCGAAGTTGTTGTTTGTCGTACGATATATACTATTTATCACCATTTATTTATTTCTTGTTGTCTAGACATTGTTTTTAATAACAATCTACTCTTTAAGACTACAAAATGTACCACCGTTTCTGCCAAACCAAGTTTCTGGTACACTAAGTAGTATTTTTTTAAAGTTTTCGAAACCCAAAAATAATCCACAAGTTTTTCAAAAATCATTTTAAAACTACATTATTTTATTTAAAATTTGAAGACAAAAACAATTTTGTTATCTTTGTCCGTTTTGGAGAATTAAAATATTTAAATTAAAATGTTATTTAAAATTGGAGCGATTCAAATGTTAGAGTTTTTATTTTTAAAATACCATTATTCTTAAAAAATGATTGGCTATTTTATAAAAGATTGTTAATCAAATTAAAAATGGATTAGTTATGGCCGATAGCTTATAAAAGTTATATGTTCCTCATTCGTAAAAATTAAAGTCCAATATAATTCATAAGTTTTTAAATTTGTAATAAAATTACAGACTCAGTCAGGATGGCCGAGTGGTCTAAGGCGCCAGACTTAAGATCTGGTCCTCAATTGAGGGCGTGGGTTCGAACCCCACTCTTGACACAAATTTTGCAAAAAAAAACAATTCAAAAATTAAACTTTAATCGTATGCTAAGTTTTTTAAATTGGTTTTGTTTCAATAATTTGTTTCATCAAAAATTGAATTTATTTATACGTTGACACGTGTAAACCGTTTGCCCAAAAATAATTCATTGAATGCGATCATTGAATTATATAAAATTTTATTTATATTTATATTCATATAATGTTTTGAAATATTTCTTATAAAGTATTGGAATGGTATTTATGTCTAATATATGGAAATATAAAACATTAGTAACGTTATAATATTAAATATTATTTCCATATGAATTAACAAAACATTTATTGTATTGCTTTCTGCAATAATTGTAATAATAACGGATAGACACTCGCATACTCTTTTCCCTGTTGTAAACGAATTTGTTTTACATACGATTCCAACGAATCTCTATTTAATAAAATCAAACGTTAATTCAATTGTACATAACAGACGAAACGAAAGTAAACTACAAACTTAATTAAAGCCAATCTATCGGTCTCTGATGGATGATTGTCGAGCCAATGGGAATATCGCGATGGCGACCATCCCTGGTTTTCGTGCGCCGATTTGATGTCATTCGGAGCGAAAAATGATATGAGAAATTGAAGTATTAACGAATATGGAATTAGATCGCCCACTGCTGGACAATTCGCTATACTTTCTGCGTTTTGAAATAACAATTGCTTAAATGAGCGCAATGTTCGATACGTTTTGCCTAAATTGCCGATATTAGCGCATAGCGGAGTGATAGCCATTTCTAGTTGAGCGAAATCGGCAGCAATTTTCAATTTGCCGAAATTAGACACCGGACGTATCAATGTTATATGTCGTAAAAACAATTCAATGGTTCGGTTCGCAACTTTATTGATGCTATCCATATAAAACATTAATCAATAAATGTTATTAATAAATTTGTCTATAACTTAATTTCGAATATTTTGTTTACCATATTACATAAAATTACGCAAACAGTTACTAACCATTTCTGAATGACTTTGCATTCAGGAGGAAGTTGTTTGAAGTAATCATTCGTTACTCTTGCGATAAAACTTTGAAGTTCTCTCATGTAAAGAGAGCATTGTTGAGCATCGGAAGCATCTTCTTCGCTGTAAATTAGAATATTTCATATGTAATGTTATTCAAGCGTTACATACAAGGCATTTATCGAAAATATTGTAATTGAAAATTTTCATTTAAAACTCAAACTATTTTGAGAGAAAATTAGAAAAAAACTTGGATTTCGTGAACTTTTCAAAACTAGTTAATCTTAGTAACGTAATACGTATACCGTAAGCTTAAAAGCTGTTCGCTTTCACACTTACTGTAACTAAAGTTTTTCAGTTGGCTTTACATAACTAACCTCGAATACTCCTCGTTATGCATTGTTCGTAAAATCGAATCAATAGCATCTTCAACCGAACTCATTATAGGATTAATAGTATTAAGTATTAATATTTCGATGGCGTCCAACGACAACTCAATAATAGTGATGGCTTCGGGAATGCAGTTACAAGACGCCAATAAACTATTCAATTGAATTCTAAATTCTTCGAGACGATGAGCCAATGTAGCGTTCATTAGCTGGCTTTGAGTCAATGGTCCGATCACTTGCGTCGAATCGCCATCCACTGTAGTCAATTGTTCGCATTTGTTCGCAAACAAATGTATCGATTTGGCCACATTTTTCGCAACCGATTTACACAAAACCGAATCAACGGACGCGACGTGCAATTCTTTTGAAATATTTTTCACAATAGTATCGATGTCTTCGGTCGATGGAACAGTGAGTACGAGCGCTGAACCCATCGACGAGCTGTCCTTTGCGTCAGCAAACACACGATTAACCGAATCAAATAATAATTGCAATGATCGCGACAAATACGCGCTTTCGAACGGTTGCATCGCTGAACGCAACACTTTCTCCGCATTTAGTTCTTTATCTTCTCGATTAATTCGTTTCCATAGTTCGCTAAATGATGTCAATAATTTTGGATACTCTCCTTCGAGCGCTTGTTTCAATACATTCGAATCATTAGCGGCTTTGCACAGCTGTTCCGACAAAGATGTGGTAATGTGAGACCAAAACTCGTTTAATCCGTCGGCATTGGAGATATCATCGATAAAACACGATTGCGTTATCGGATCTCTTTTCTTTTTAATTATTTTATAGATCAAACTCATTTGACTAAATGCCACAAATATGTTCTCCAAAAGTGAGTCAACATTAGTGCGAAGCGTCGATCGAAACGAAGCGTTTTGTCCGACAGTGATGGTCATAACAACCCTTCCCGGACCGCTCTTATTCTGGTTTAATAGTGTCATATCAATCGCCGATTTAACCGCATTCGTAACAAAATCCTGCTTTTCTTTGCTTATTTGATCGATTTTCGAATTTAATAATTTAATGCTATAAAATACTTGCAAAGCGGAACCAACATGAGTGGAATCCAATTTCGTGAGACCACTCTCTAGGATATTATTTGCTTGCTTTATAGCTATTAATTTATAGTGTTTTAATCTGGAAATATCGATTTGAATTATATTAATTCGTTTTAACGCGTCATCTTCGGACAGAATCATTTCGATTTCATTGATATATTGGGCCGCTTTAGTGATTTCGCGATTGACAACCTGTACGTCATTATCTTCCAGTTTGCTCTGCTCTAATCGTTTACTTAAATGAATGATACGAATCATTTTGCGCAATAAATCACAGGTACATTGAAGACGACTTAACAGAATCATTTGTTGAGAATTGCGGTTAAAAGGTTCCACAAGTTTTGCCCGAATTTTTTCTATAGCTAACAGTAATGCCTGAATTTTTGTTTGAATCACTTTTAGCACGTCTTCAAGTGTCTCAACTTTGGTCGACTGCGCCAATAAATCCTCGTATTTATCGCATATAAATGAATGAAGATTTTTGTTAATTATTTCGATACCACTAGTGATTTTTAATATTTGGTCATTAATAGTAATGCCGTGCACTAAAGGCATAGATTTAGCGTCAAACGTGTCGCTGAGAAAGTTTTTATAAATATCATCATTACGTAACTCTTCAAACAGATCGCAATCAATTAAATGATGCGTTGCTGTCACGGATTGAGACGTATATTCACTCATTATTCAATTATAGTTTTAATGTTCACTTCACACCAAATCAATACGTTTTTTAGAAGTTAGTCTCAATTAACAAAAAATGATAAAAAGTAATAATCATAATAATCAAACGGTGCAATCAAATAGAAATATCAAATATAAAAATGTGTATTGAATTTATAGCAAATAATAATAGTAATAAACAAGTAGTCATTAAAAACAAAAATAGTTTTGAAAAATGAATTAATTGGTGCCACGAATGGGTGGCGAGACGAGAATAACGCCATCTCCGCGAACGAATAGCATTGGAATACTCCGTTTGGTGGTCTTATAGACCTCTTCGTACGTCTCTTCGTCGATCTCAACAGTGGTCACAGTCTCCTCCACATCACTCAATACCATATTCAAGTGTTGGTCGTAAGCGTGAAGTCTTCCCTTTAATTCTCTTTCATTTCGCATCTTAACGTAAATTCGTTCGTCAAGACTGAGACGAATCAAATCGAGAGGCTCTTCGACCGTTGCTGGAACTGCCTGTACTCATACATACACTCTTTAACATAACATTCATACATACCACACATTATTTGGTATCATCAAAATTATAATTACCTGTTCGTTTTCATCTGCCATTCAATTGTTTTTTTTAATGATTGACAGTCTAATTATTTTTTGTCGATTGTTGTGCAACAAACAAACAAACAAACATAAACCGCACTAAAAAACGGTGTCACATATCAAAACAATAAAAACAGCACAAAAATAGAGAGAAATAACAAAACGATTGAATGCGCAAAAAATAGTTAAGAAATAATTCGCGAGAAATCAAAATATAGGCAAACAATGTGTTTGTGATTATAGTGTAACATGTGATCCGTTACTCGTTTTATATATCAAAGCAATACGTGCGTTATTTTTGGTTTACGGTTAGTTTCTACTAACGAGTAAATTAATGTTCAATTTGTTTCGCACAGTTTTTTTAGAGTTTTCAACTTATTTATTACATTAAACTATTATTTATAGTAATTTTCGTCATTATATACTATCTCTATTATTTGATTTAAAAAATTCAATCATTAATAATCCATAAACGAAATGAATCGTAAAGCATTCGAAATAAGTTGAATATTTGATTACCAAAGCTCAAAAACGAAGAAACAATTTGTATACAATGTTCAACCGATGGCTATAAATTGTTTTAAAAATTTATAGCTACAGTTTTCAAATATTAATATTATTGATACTTACATTACCTAAATAAATAATACCAATTAAAATTAAAATAGCATCCATTTTAAAAGAAATTACCTAATTATAAAAAGAATTTTTAAATTGTTTTTTATTTCAATTTTTGTCACAAAGTATTCAAACAAACTTTTGAATCTTTTCGTAAAGAAGTTTTATTTATTTTTAATTTAGTAAAATAATTTGATCGCTTATGAAGTTTCCTTAAGCTAATAATTATTAATTCTCCTTATTTATTCGATCTTATAAATAAATATTATAAAAGATTTTGTAAAAGATAGATAAATTAAGATGTGTTACAAGAACTTATTAATTGTAAAGAATGGTAAGTTTAGGTTATTTAAGATTATTTTATTTATTAAAAACTTTTCGAAATATCCAAAAAAATCTTCCGAAAATTAGTTTAAAAAGCCGATTTTTGGTCCTAATTTTGGGCAGAAATTTTGATGTTTTAGTTCCGAAATAGTCTAGTCTAGACTGACGATTACTATACCAGACTACTGTAGTAAATAGGAACCCGACTTTGTTGTGTTGAACCTGTTTCAAGCTGAAACATCGGGCTTGGGTTGGGGTAGAGATTTAGTTTTTTTTCGTAAAATATCAATTATCTTATGCAATATAGAGGTTTAGACAAAAAGGATTAAAACATTCAAACATGTTGCAACAAAGCTGACTTTTTTGACTTTCTGAATTTCTGACTTTTCTACCTCACAATAGTTATTAACCCATTTGTAAACATTTATATTAAGTTAGACATTAAGAATGCAAATCTCTGATTATTTATTCTTTTTATCGAAACCGATTGATTTTCAAAGATAATTTTTACGAATAATAAATTCAAGAACTTAATTTAAAAATGCTTAAATAATTTTAGTAGTTTTAGGTTTTACTTTTTATTTCTTAACATTTGAATGATATCAATCGTAACCCGAATTTCCGCAAATTAACCCTTTTCCATAAACCACAAAACAAACCAGTCCTGCGCAACAATTTGATGGCCAATTATGATCAACTTTTAGACCAGATCGTATACATCGATTACCTCCCGTCACGCAAATCTCTGGTCTAAAAATCTGGTGGATCTTATCCCAGTGGACAAATCTGCCTTTGCTTCTATATATGGAATATTGACGGCTTCTTAAATCTCTATATCTTGGATATCTGTTACGATTTGAATAGTAAACGGGTGAACTGTCTGCGTATCGATTTCTAGCGTAATTTCTTAGTGTGCCACGTTTTCGATAATCTGGTTGATTCATAACTGGAAAATATACTAGAATAATTGCAATCAATGAATAGACTAAATTAATATGCATTTTCACAGATGGTTAACATCATATTATGAGTACTATAATTCGTTCACTTTTTAGCTTACTTTTTACAATTTGAGTATGGCTTTCCGTTCGTCCATGTGTTCGCAGTTTTGTATTTATAACTTCACCGATTTTTTATATTAATAAAGAATTTTGGGATCCTGTCTTTATTTGTTTGAAATCTAATATATTTGTGACATAAGTATACATTAACCTATAAAAAAAGTGAGCTCACTAAGAAATGTGTCGTGAATTGTTTTTATTTTTAACAGATTTATTTTTAAATAAACTATAGTTTTAAAATTTATTTACCAATAAACATTGATTTTTTATAAAAAAAAGAATTGATTCTAAAAATTGTTTTGTAACATAATGCCAATTATATTATATTCGTTTTACAATTAACTTTTTTATTTGTTTTTTGCGAAGTTTATTAATGCAATGAAAAATGTTCTTTCAAAGTTTGTGTCGACAGTATTACTAAAAGATTTTTTCCTAATTTCAACACTAATATTAAATTGCGATCAATTTTTTTAAAATTTAAGCGAAAATTTCTTTTAGCCATATACAGAGCGATAGACATGTACTGTAATAGCCACACAAAATCCAGATTTCTATCGTTTTTTTGTGTTTGATTGAATCTATTGAACCAATTATTGTTTTTAAACTTTCTTTCGGCTCAATGCCATTGACCCTAACATTTAATTAAATCTCTTATTTTAATGCTAATACATTCTAATGTACGACGCAATTATTTAATGCTTTCAATCATAGCTTACGTTTTATGGCATTAATGCAATCAAATATTTAAATTTAGTCTGGAAGAAATTGTTTTTGTTTTTAAATACTGTACTGTAAAAACAAAAAATCATTTAGTTTACAAAAATTTTCTGCGTGCCATTAGTTGTACACATTTTATAATTGTTAAGCGTGAAAACAACTTCCAACTAAAACTCGATTGGTTTTAAAGTTGATAAAGTTTTTGCCGCAAAACTTTTTGTATGCACAGTAACTGCTAAATTATACAATTCATAATTGTTTAATACTTCAATGCAACGAAATTCTCTATGAAGTCACAGGTAAATGCAAATTATGTCCGCAGGCAATCGTACACAATAGTTAATGCGTTGAGCAGCAAAATTTATGTATTTGAAAAAATATGCGACATTATTACGAATTATAAGTTTTTACAGTTATTTTCATGTCTTAATTTCAATTCTATTATGTTATTTAATAAAAGCCTGTTTTGTATTTTAGAATATTCAAAATTCATTTATATCGATCGCTGACATTTTAATGAATAAATAATACTTTTTTTGTCGATATAAAAACAAACTCTTTTGTTAGCAATTTTTTTTAAAAATAAGCCCAACCAGTGTAACCAATTACGACAAAAATATTGACTCAATGTTTATAATGCAAAAATAATAAAGTATTGAATTTGACCTGAAATTTTGATCAGTAAATAATATATAAGTGGATTTTTTTTGTTGAAAAAAATTTTGGATCGCGTTCAATACATTGTTGTTCGAAAATTTTAAAATTATTTATTATTATAATTTAATGTGGCAAAACTTTTTTCTTTAACATTTTTAAATCGTATGGTATCATTGTTAATATTTATAAGTTGATTGTGGAACAAAGTTTATACAGTATGTTATTTTAAATTCACGACATGACATTTTCCATCCGATATTTTCATTTAGAATATGTAGATAAATCAACGTGCGCTTAAAAATAATTAATTTTATCTAATACTAATTGTACGAAAAAAATTAAATCGGAATATTTATTTTTTGAATTGTTTTACAGTAAAACTGTATCCAAACAAACTTAAAGCTTTCTTCGATAATTTTTTATTTGCACGCAAAAACCCGTTATATTTAAACTCTGCGCTTATTAAGTAATCAAACCCGTATTAATTAACATTTAATGTGCATTTTTAAAAATAAGAAATCTAGATATACAAGATTACGCATAGCATAAAAAATAGTAGTTCTGTACTAAATAAACAAAATCGTAAAATTCAACAAAAAATCAAAAATTTAATATAACTTTATGTTTGTTAAAGTATTTGGAAATATAAAAAAGAGCTAATATATAATTAGATGATTGTTCAGCTATAATGATCAAAAATATCGTTCTCTAAACAAGTGGTTTGTCTAAAATAAGTAACAATTAAACATTATAATAATAAACTATTGTGAACCTATGCTGCATCACTGGTTTCATGATTAGACGTCTGATAAATTCAGTATTCAACCCAATTTACTTTCTACCATATCACCAATTTCTACTCATTTGTTGGATTAGTTCCATAGATCCACCCACTTTCACTATTTTCTCTGTCCACCCATTATCATTCACGCAATAAAAATCGTAATTTCCATGAAATAAAACTAAATTAACTGAACAGAAAACTACAATGAATTAACTTTTCTTAATTGTAAGTGAAAGCACATTCACCCCTATCCTTCTCCCTCTCACTCTCTGTCTCTCCGTTTCTTACTCTCGCTCATCTCACATACACATGCTTACACAATATAGATTCACATTTTCTAAAATTATTAAAACAATTGTAAAGTTCAAATTTTATTGTGAAAAAAAACAAAGTATGCGCTTAAGGAAGCTTTTACTCATTGTTTAGTTGTTATTTCAGGAGACATCTAAAAAAGCTTCTTTATGTATAGTATTTTTAAACAGATTCTAAATATTTCTATGCCTTGTTGTGCTTGAATGGTGCGATAAATTACTACCTGTGCATATCTATAGAGATGAGCTAACAAAGCAATATCTCGAACTTGAGCCTCATGTTTGAAAAAATCTTAGTCGCGACTAATTTTTGCATACAATTAATAAATATCCAAATGTTTAGTCTTAAGCTAAAATAAAAAATTTCAATTATCAGCTTCAACTTGACGGAATTGAGCTCGCATTAGAATTCGAGAACGAGCATCGACTCAAACAGAGCGTATGATCATCACTATCTCTATACATACTTAAATACAGGAAGAATTTCAAATCGAAAGGAAACGCGAATAATAATGAAATTATTCGAAAACTTTATGAATTATTATTATTTAATGTAATCTTAAATGTTTAATTCGATTTGTGCACAACAAAAACATTTAAAAAACATTACCCATAATATATTTTACCGAAAACTAAATCGAAAAGTTTTAAAATTATTGAATTTTGTATAAAGGAATAAAAAACATTTCTATTGACGTTATTGTAAAAATTGTTTGCACACATTAATTCTACGAATTAAATATACCGTACATTTAGTTATTTATTTCTCAATAATATTAAGGAAATATATTAAAGCAACAGTTAGTTCGATATTAAATGATTGAAAACTTATAATACGAAATAACAGTATAAATACGGGTAGTTATCAATAGATCGCATTTATTTGAACTTTATTCGAAGGGTAATATTAATAATGTAATCATAACATTTTCTGCAATTGGTTATGTGATAATATTAGCATTCGAAACTCATTTTGGTGGGTTCAAGCTGTCAGACAGCTATTCGAGTGTATAAACCTGTGCTCATGGGTCGTACGATGTATTGGTAGCGCAGTTATTTTCTTACCACTGTATTACTACCGATCCAGTTATTTTAAGAAAGCGTACTGTTGTGGAGAAATAACTCGAAAAACTAGTGGTGCACAACCGTATAATATCAAAACTCACGTAAAACGCATCTTTGCTTATATTCTTCGAGTTTATTTATGAATTGGGAAAACTGGTTTCAGGACATATGGCTTCGAACAGCGATCAAAGTAATACAAAAGCTCAAACTCATAAGTTGCGCTTTACTTTAGTAGTTTCTTAGTTATCCAACTATTGTACTGCGAGTTTGCAGCGAAAATCATTTGCTTTTTTGACTTTATTTACGCGTAAAGTTAGTGAAGTGAACTGAAATGACTCTAACTATCAAGTAATTTCCGAAATATTTGAATACAACACCAAAAAAATGCAAACTTTACATTGCAGTAACTGCAGTGCAACTTCAAACTCTTCTTCAATTCTTAATGATTACAATCATAAAACAATGCAAACTCTACGCTGCAATAATTGTAGCGTTTCTGCACCAGCTTTAGCTTCGGAAAGTTCATCCATAATTATTTACGACAATACTAAAGATATAAACCAACAGAACAATAACTATCTAATTGTTGGACTGTGTTTGGGTTTATTGGGAATAATTTACGTGATGGCACTTATGATTTACATCAGATCCCAATTGAATAAGCAAAGATATAGTGATAGGATGTGTGACAGCAGTATCTCTAATCAGTCGCAAACTGATCCGTTAAACCGAATGGAAAACGGGAATTCGGGTGTTTCGTGCGATAGCAGTTGCGGCACAATTTCACCGAATTCGGTGACGAGTTGTAGTTTGTCCGCACAAAGTGAAACTAATGAAACTGATGGCACCAGAACTGAATGTGAATCGAGGAAAAGTAAAGCTAATGTGTGTTCGGTACGTTTTGGTTAAGATTTTTAATTATTTTTAAATTTCAAATATTTTTTTCCTTTTTTTAAAAAAAAGTATGAAAATACGAAATCGATTTTATTCGACAAAACACAGAAAATTGTTCCTCAAGAACGGCTTTCAAAACGCTTTCTTTACATAAACCCAGAGTTTTTCGAACCTGAACTTCTGGTAATTTTATTCGTTTAAGTATCAATAAAATATTTATTAGTAAATACAAATTTTCCAGAAATTACCACCGCCTCCGGCCATTGAGTTTTTGCACAGAATTCGAGAACTGATATCAAATGCCAGGGGAAGGATCAGAAACTTTAGATATAAGCCTACTCTTCTAGTCATTCCAGAAGACGATTACTTTTATCACGACTTAAATAAAGATTCGGAAAACAAATGCCTAACAATGATGTGTCCGCCAACACCTCCGAGGCGTATTAAACGCGCCGCAACTCCGTTTGATAGCCATAAGCAACTTACAAATTTAACGAACATTACGCCTACATTGACGACTAGTGAAGTGCGAGAAAAATTCGATAATAATAATAAATTATTTGGTTCGTGTCAGGAGAAGAACGTTAAAAATTGCATCGAAGAAGTGAATGAAGAATTATCTAGTTTTGACAACAACACCAATAGTGAAACGAATGCGAAAAATACACACAACATTGATATTAACAAATGTAAGCTTTACGTCAAAAATGACAGTAAAGACAAATTAAGCGAAAAGCAACCTATATTTTCGTCGCAACCGCAACATAAAATATCCCGAAAAGAATTGGTGATGAAATTAAATGACATGAAGTGTGAAACTATAAATAATAGTGAACTGTTTAATCGATATAATCAGAATAATTGCTTAAAAATCATAAACGAAGCAAATCATTCGGTGGCCATAAACAATAGCATATCGCCCAACAATTTTATCAACGTTTTAGACGAGGATACGCCACTTGACTCGTTAAAATTGTTATCAGCAAAAGTCGCTAAAAAGTTATCGGAAACTAATGTCCCAGAACTTAATTACAATTGTTTACCGCATAACGAGTACAATAAATTACAGCATTTGATGATTGATTTTCGGAATTCTTTCGGAAAATTAACAACAAGGAATAATTGCGATGTTTCTTCGCCAATCAAAAGTTGCGATAATTGGACATTACAGAGTGTTAGGCATAGGAAGCGAAAAATGAATGCGAAAGAAGCGGAAAGTTCGTGCACTACAAGCGATAATCAAACGTCGGGCGAAGAATGTTCGTTAGAAAAAACTAAATGCAATCATATTCTATATCTAAATTCTTCGGAGAAAAATGATTTAAAATCAAGTTCACGGAAACTGTGTGACTGTAATCAGCAAAACTGTTTGGAAACAAATCGATGTGACAATTATTTGGATTCAAAATACGCTTACAATATTGATACGAATGACAGCATTGATACGAATGGCGAACTAAATAGTTTTCCGTCCACTAATGGCTACGAGTGCGACATCGGAACGACTGACACCGACTCCACCGATGAGATGAGTACAACGTCTTCAGTTAAAGCCAATCAATTCAATTCGTTTGAATCGGTTTCGATCAGTTCTGATATAACCGAAGATTCTCTTAATATTGAAACTCAAACTGATGTCACTCAGCCTAACAGTAATGAACGCAATAAAAGCGATAAAACCGCAACAGTTAATGACAACGGATGTCCATTAGACGTTAACTATACCGAAGAAGACGATAATGGAATCGATGCGTGTTTAATGGAATTAGCGAACGCTCAAATCGATTGCGACACTCAAACCAAATATTATCTGAATAGCGATTCGTCCACTAATGGCATGTCAACGGTCTATCAATTCAAGTGTTGTAATTGGAAACACAACTGCGCTCACAGTCATTCGCGACATTTAAATGAATATTTGTCAGATGAGTCTGTTTCTTCTTCAGCGTCTAAAAATCGAATGTCATATCGCGGCACAGAAGATATAACGTGCTTTAATTCGCACGAATATCGTCGGTTTGGAGATAATGACGCTAAACTCGCTCATAATTCATCGATTAATCGTAAAAAGTTGTGTTCGTGTCGAATGATCGGATACGCCACACATCAATGCAATACTTTAGTTAAAGATAACCGCAATATAAGCGATGATTTGTGCTCAAAAAGTTCAAAGCCAAAGAATAAAAGTTCAAAAACAGTGATTACAAATAATCATAGCAGTTATCTTAGCAATAAATTTAGCAAATTTTTGACTAAAACGGCGAAAAATGGGCCGAAAATCCCGACTAATAGTAAAAGCAGTTATGAAAGTCACGCATCGCGAGAGCGGAAACAAATGAATCATAAAATTAATTCATATATCGATCAGATAATACCGAACGTTAATGCGCACCGAACTGAAGCTAAGTGTGAACATAGTTTATTGCGCAAACAATTGCCAAAGAAAAAGTTGACGAACGGTACGTGCAAAAAGTATATTCAACAGAGACAGCAAATAAATGATCACAACAGCCAAAGAATAGTAAATGGAAGTCCTATCGTAAGGAGGCATCAGACAAAACACGCTGAAAACTGTTCGGCCGACGATCATAAAAATAAACATTTATTGCCAGTGAGTGATAAAAATGATTCCCCAAACGGTACTGTGATAGATGGGAATGATGGCTCAAAGCACCATTTTGTTACCAGAATACCTGTTTAATATTTATTATGTAATAAATTATATTCCATGTGCACATTATATTTATTAAATAATAGTTATATGAATATACTGTATAATAAAAAGCTTTATTTCTACTAAACTCTATAATTTAGAGTTTATTAAATTCTAAAACTTAAATCAAAATTTATTTGCTTAATCGATAAACGTGAGACTTGATAAAAGCAAAGCGTATAACTGATAATCATATCAGAGCTGTGCAACACTCAAATGCTATACTGAACGATCTGTACGTAGCGTACTATGTGTAACATAAAGTGTTTAAAGTTTAAACTTTGATACTTTTTTTATTCATTTTACACTGAATACGCTACCCTATAGATCGTTCAGTTGAGCATTTGTGTATTGAACAGCTCTGCTATGCTGATAATTAGGGAACGGATTTTTCGGGACTAAAAACTTGTGAAATGAAACGGAAACGGGAACAAAAATTCACCAAAAGCGGGAATAGGATCCGGGAATTAAAATTTGTTTTTATTGTTAAAAATTAAAAAAATTACAGAATAATGA